>OMLF01057678.1:84599-110106 GCA_900302615.1 Holocentrus rufus | reverse complement strand
CCCCAACTCCTGTCTCTCTGATCAAAAAGAATGAAGTATGGGAGAGAGGAAAGGAAACCTAAACAACTCTCATGTACACACACACACACACACACACACACACACACACACACACATACACACACACACAGCTGGCCTTCAAAAGGTTAAATATAGACTGCTGACCTACATATATTGTAAGATGAGATACTCAGGTTAGTGTCCCTGCTCTGGCTGTTTAGGGAAACAACCATTTTCAAGCCTGTTAGAGTCAATTAATCAGCATTTGTTGCTATCAGCTGCTTCTCTTTGATGTGTGGCTGATCTCCTGATTCCATGATTATTTGGGTTTCCTGTCACTGCTGATGGGATTAGTCAAATGAACTAAAGGCTCCCACTAATTTGAAAATGGTTCCTGCAACAGGAATTACACTCTGATCTGCTGGAAAACTGTCTGTAGAGAACCAAAACGGTCATTTTTGGTGCTACACTAGAAACCTGGACTGTTTGGCCAAAACCAGTCCCCAGAGTAAGCCATCTTAAATGGGAATACAGGTGAATTACCAAATTGGATAGTTGCCAGTCGGTGCTGCTGGTATGATGGATGTGAGGATCTGATTTTACTCAACAGCTGCAGGAGTATCAGTCTGTAAAACCTGACATGAAACCTGACTCGCCCTGCCTTAAAGGGATCAGACACATTGAAACATGTTTTCGAGGAGTGAACTGATATGTAGGTGTTGTTTTAGATGGGACACAATAATACTAGGCATTACCTCCACATAGAAGTATGCAAATTGAACTGTTGTTTTGGCGCTAAATCACCAGTTGTCCTTTTTTCCAGGGTTAAAAATCAAGTCTGTGAAGATCATTGGATATTCCATGGTGTTTTACTTTAGTTCAGCTCTGCGTAATCAGATTTGATATCAGCTTGTTCCAAATCCGCTGCTCTCTCTGCCTCTTGTATTGGCAGTTTTCAGTGAGCAAAGCAGTTTCATTAGTATGGGTGTCAGTGGGGAGTTTAAGTGTCCTATGATGATCTAAACATTATTTGTAATTTTTCATCATTGAAAATGATGTTTCAGCCTTTCAGCCACCAAATGTCATTATTTTCATTCCATCATTTTTGTGTTTTTTTTTTTTTTTCCCAGGATACCTTTCACCAAGCGCATGCTAAGCAGCAGCCACTCATCCCACGGTAACCTGTCGCAGGCATCCGTGACGTCTGACCTCCTCAGTGCAGACGAGGTGGACAGTCCCGTCCACGCTCGACCCGGCAAGATCTCAGAGAGGCGCTCCAACAGCAGCACGGACATCCAAGGTGGGCAGGTGTAGCATGTAAGCCATTTAGCTGCTGCTCTTATCCAGAGTCTTGTAACCCCTGAGCAGGTAGGTCAGTGCCTTGCTCAAAGACACTTCAGCAGGACACGTGAAGGGACTGAACATCTTGCTGCCAGAAAGATACAATAAAATTTGGAATGAGAGCAGTTCTTTGATCATACACCTCTACATTAAGCAATCATGAAACACTGGAATAAACACAATGGAAATCCACCCAGCCTGTTCTCTTAATGTGGCTTTTCCAGTAGCGTAGCAACCGGTGTTTGTTTATAGTGAATGTCTCCTAGTGATATTACAGACATGTCGTGCTGTGCATTGATGTTTTGTAAATATTGATTTTAATCTTCAGTAGTTTACAAGGAAACGTTTTTTGATGGTATATTTTTTGTTTTTCTTGTGGCTAACTGGCTAAATATAGTTGACGTGATGACAGCACATCACGCTGAGATATTTTCAGCAGCTACAGGTTCATGTAGGGTAGAAAAGGTAGATAAAGAGGATTGGACCCAAAATACAGTGTAGGGCATTAAGAATCAGACATTTTCCAGTCGATTGAAAGGGGCTTTTAAATATTGATCATTGTGTATTTCTGGATTTCTTGAAAGCTTGTGTTTTACCTTTAAGTCATATCTGATCATGTAGAGGTAGATGCCACAAATGGGAAAAGCACCAGCTGCTGTCAAGGAAATGAAGCCTTTGACAACAGCTAGGGTAATATCCTGCTGTTGACTTATTCCTCTTTAGTTTTCTTTAACTCATGCATGCAAATTGGTATCCACCCAGATCTTTTGAGGGGATCTTTGGCTAATAGGGACATCAGTGGTTGATGGCCTGGTCATCCACCAGGTGAATAGCAGGCAGTAGTAACCCAACAGGCAAGCAGTACCAAAGGCTGATAAGTGCCAAGTGGTCGTTGTGCCCTACAAGTTGGATAGTTTTACATGAGGCTAAAGAGTTATTCAGTAATCTATTGCATTTAGCGACTTAAACCAGTGAACAAGGAACTGCAACAGCACGGACAATTCTCTGGCATAACTTTTAGTGTCCTATAACAGATCACCATTATGACAGAGCAATAGGGAAACCATATAATGCACAAAAAAATCATTACTTTATTGGCTTGAGAATAAAATGTGTTGTGAAACCAGTTGCTGCCTTGTGTTACCATGTGTGCCAGAAAGTGAGTTTTGAAACAACCTGAATCAACCTGCACATGATGTTCTCTGTTAAAAACTAGAGAATAATATAATTCTCCACTAGCCACATGGCCATTTTATGAAAAAAATAATTTTATGCCCTTCCATGTTGTATTTATTTTTTATTTTTTTACCCAGCACTTAGGATTCAGGGCCCATTTCGCCCCTGGGCGTCGGGGACTCAAGGTGGGGGGATGTGCAGTGATTCAGAAAGTGCCGGAGGAAGCAGTGAGTCCCGGTCCATGGACTCTCCCACTGCCAGCCCAGGTAAGGCCCTGTCAGACATGCATTCACTCTAAGTGTTTCATTTCCAAAATCTCCCAAAAAGTTACCTCACACTTACCCCTAGTGTCTTTAAAAGGATCCAGTTAATCCAGGACTCAGGATCCACCAAAGTAAAACCATATACAACTGAGTGTTGATATTACCACTCTTCCCATCATCAAATCTGAAACCTTCTGAACACTGGCTGCCTAGCTTTGTATTATGTAATACCTTACAGTTGTGCACTTTTCAAATTGACATGTAATGCAGCTGATGGAAAGGTGCACAGATTCGTATCCTCTCTTGGCAAATGTTTGAAGGTGCGCTTGAAATATGAGCAAAATTTGGATGTAGACACCACTACTGACATCAGAATCATCCAGGTGTCCCCAGTAGATCACTGCTTCAACACTTAAGCATATTCTGTTTAATGATAGTAAGACTAGCATTATCCAAATGAAAAAGACTGACCATATGTCCTAAAATTTGTTGAATGCACATTCATTCATTTTAAAAATGAAATAACATTAAGTCAATATAGCTCTTATAACCAGGCATATTTTATTTTATTTTTTATATATTTATGTATTTGTTTGTTTGTTTATTTATTTATGTATTTGTTTATTTATTTATTTTAACTATTTGAAATGAGCAACCAGATATTCATCCACTTGGTAGTGATTTTTTTTTTTAGCTGTCTACAGTCTCCCATCACCCACCACCTTGACTTCCTGTGAATATAGGGAAACTAGTCCCTAATAGCTAAAAATAGTATAATATATATTTTTAGATAATTTTAGATTTTGTTTAAAAATTACCAATTTCCTTCACAAGTCATTCAGAATGGCTTCAAAGCACTAAAAATAATTTATTATTTACCTTCAGTGATACTACAGGTTCTAATTTCATGGAGCACTAGAGCCAACGATCTACGAGGAAAATATGAATGATTCTGGTGTCTGTGTTCTCATCTTTAGTCCCTGTAGGCTTTAACTGCCACCCAGCCAGCCGAGTCAAAACATCTGGTATCAGCCACACACCTGAAGACCTAAAGTCAGGACAGTCAGCCTTATGTCACTGATAAAACAGCCACATTTTGCAGATGATAGACAGGAGAGGCGTTCCTCCTCTGTCTGAACTGGCCCCGAGGCCCGCAAGCTTGTTGTTCACCCTACAGTGTTTAGAGCCCAGGAGTTTAGCAACAGTTTGTTGAGCATTACATAATGGGATGAGTCTTTAAAGTACACAAACACAGAGTATTTTCAAATGGCAGTTGTGGAGTGGGTTTAGTCCCTTTAAGTATGTGGGCAGTTGCTGTGTTACAGTTGCGATGCGATGTTGTCATACAGATCTGCAATGAGCAAGATGTGGCATGTCACCTCCAGACTTAACAGGAGCAAAATGTTATTGAAATGTCAGCCTGTGTAGCTTAAGCCTTAAGTGACCCACTCTTCTTTTAAGCTTTTACAGCTGACACAGATTATGTCGTCTTTTCAGCAATTACACTGTGCTTTGACTCTTAAAATGATTATAGATTATTAGATAGATGAGTATTATTCACCTGACTTTGAAGATTTATGGGTCACATTGAAACCTCGAGATAAACCATTGTTCAGCAGAGAGGAAGCAAGTGTCCCATCTCATCCCATCTCTTTCTTTCACGCATATTCCCATTTGTCACTGTCAGACACTGCCACTTTAAATTGAAGGTATTTAGTTGAAGGTTGTCATTGCATATGTTTAATGTACCAATATAACATGAATTAGGTCATTTTAAATGGCTCCATTTCCACTCAAGCATCCCTAAACTCCAGGGAGTGTTATCAGCATAGTTTATCCCTGATTAGCCTCTTTATAGGGCTCATCAGGGAAATCAATCAGGTTATTGAAAAGGGGATGTTGGAAACCATTGATCAGTCAATGGAGGTGTGAATCACCCACAATTCCCTACCGGGGGTTTGCGGTTCCCAACAGTAGCAGTTGGCCACGCCTTTTCAATTGGGGGGTTTAAATTCAGAAATTTGTCTCAATCCAAAGCTCAGTTCTTGTCATTCCCACCATGTAATGTAGTCTGCTGGAGGTTGAAAAGAAGGAAATTGATCAGAATTCACTTTTGGTGACTGTGGCGATGAGGACTAACTGGTGCGTGCTGTCTTCCTGTCGCTCAGGAGACTTCAAGAGGAGATTACCCAGAACTCCCTCTACCGGCACCATGTCGTCTGCAGACGACCTGGACGAGAGAGAGCCTCCCTCACCCTCCGATAATGGTGAGTCACATTGGACAAATCTTTTCACTAATGCATTTTCATTTAGAAGCATTGACAGTGCCAGTTGCATTTTGTCTAATACCCCTAAATTTGGTGTATTCATAATTATACACCACTTTCTTTGCTATATCAGACTCAGTTTCTCCATTTAAATGAATTAAAATGTGTTTCTACACAGTGGACGGATGAGATCAACTAATTCTGCTTGCATGATTAATTTTTTTTGTCGATGTCAAAATTTTTTACATTTTCAGCTTAAGGCCTGAACTGCTAGCCAAGGTTAAACTAAGCACTGCTCAGGTTTTGCTTTAAGATCAGAGATTATACACTCAATGACTGTGCTGTGGCAACAAAGGATTAGAAGACTGCTAAGACTGATACCGGGCTCTAGTGCTAATCACCTGGAGTGATACCGACTGGAGTTAGACTGGTATATCAGGCAGATAATGGCCTTTAATTAAAGATAAGGTATGCTAGGCCAGTCAGTTGTCCACCTCTGATGTGATGGAGGTTCCTCCTGTTTTGTGAGTCTGTAAAATCTGCCATGAAACCTGCCTCCCTTTGCCTTTTAAGAGCTGCTCACCTCGCTAAAAGAATTCCCCAGGTCTGGCATCCAGTGGAGAGTTTGAAGCTGGCACAGTCTACCTGCTGTGGAAACACATTTTGGCAGTTTCATGACAAAGTGCCATGTTGGTGTCAGACTCTGCAGTGTGCTCAGGCTTGCTTGCCAAGCTGGTCGAATTCCTCACACAGCAGCCTCCACTGTGGCTGTCTCAAACCCATCTATAATATAACAGCTGGTTGTGTCACAGTGTGGAAAAGTGTCTTCCATCCTTTTTTGTTTTCTTGCCTTTGTTTCCATCCCCGTCCGAACATATCATGCTCTAAATGAAGGGTTTGGAGGCTCGACTTGCTGGGCTTGTGAGATGATATCTCCTCCTACATCCTCATATTCCCTCAGCAGTGTCCCCTTGTCACTTGGTACCTCTTTAATCTTCCAGTATCCCCACTGGTATGGACTGTAATGGTAACAGCATGCAGTGGTGTGTTTGACTGTATTTATATTTTGGACACATTTGACATAACTAGTATACTGCCAACTTTAATGTTCCCAGTTTAGTCTACATGCCATTTTAGAATCTTTTCAACCCTGGGACGAATACAAATCTGGCAGAAACAAGAAATATTTGGGTACATCTAAATTTTTTTAGATAACTACAAAAATACTAACTACAAAATACCAGCTATAATGAGGTTAAATGCAAAAATATTGATGTTGGGCCTTCAGAACCTGAAATTGGTCTAAACCTAAAATTAACCAAATTCACTTCTTTCTTTCTTTCTTTCTTTCTTTCTTTCTTTCTTTCTTTCTTCCTTCCGTCCTTCCCTCCCTCTCCAGGTTTAAGTGAGATGGTGATAGAGACAGCCAGCTCTCCAGGCCCCTTCAGAAACACCCAGATGTCCAAGGCGGCCCAAACCCACAAGCTGAGGAAGCTTCGCGCCCCCTCCAAATGCCGCGAGTGTGACGGTCTGGTGGTATTTCACGGAGCAGAGTGTGAGGAGGTGAGATCAGTTACTTTCTTTTTTTATTATATATTGAAGATGAACATTGCCCGAGTTTCACAATGGCTTCTTTATCATTCCTGGTCAGCAAAAAATCAAACAAAAACAAAAGACAAAGACTCCATCTCTCTTCCTGAAAAAAAAAAAACAAGAAAACCTTGAATAAATGGAAAAGTTGAAACTGGCCATAAGCCCTCCTCAGAGACCAAATCCACCAATTGGTCTCAGTCAGGGGAACGGGCAGTGGAAACTGAAGACCTTTTGTTTGTCTTCTGAGGATTCGTTCCAATCCCCTCCATCGCCCCAGTGTTTTCTTTCCCTCTCTGCTTATTTTAGATCCAGTTTCATTCCATATTTATTAGATACACCGAACAAGACAATGGCAAAACAGTAACTTTACGGAAAGGTTAGCTTGTGGTATTTCAGCTAGGTTATGTAATACTGATAGACACGCTGACACACGCACAACCAACCTGAAACAGTACAGCTCTCCTGTGTGCTGGATTCAGCCCAAGGAATCCGTTAATGATCAGTTTCTAGACTTGAAGCCTTTATGAACTGTCCTTGTTCTTGTGGGCTTCAAATCAAATGTAATTAAACCAATTAGTTAGCTTTCAACATTTCATATAGGTTTAAATTGTTTCAGTTAAGTCTCTTTTTGATACATAGAATTAGTGCAACAAGAGATTCTTTACATTTAGTGATAGTTGAGCTGCAAGCAGGAAAAAAGAATAATAATATCAAGTTTTCAACTGTTTTCTTGAAATATTGAACCCTCCCCTTTTCGTGACCGGGCTATCACTGTGTCTCTACAGTGTTCGTTGGCGTGCCATAAGAAATGCCTGGAGACACTGGCCATCCAGTGCGGTCACAAGAAGCTCCAAGGGAGGCTCCATCTTTTTGGCATCGACTTCACGCAGTCAGCTAAGAACAGTCCAGACGGGATCCCCTTCATCATAAGGAAGTGCACATCAGAGATTGAGAACCGAGCGCTCAACATTAAGGTATTTCCACAGTAAAATTTAAAAGGTGCTGCGTGTAGCATGGTTTGTTTACTTCTATAACTCCCATTTGCTATATTCGTGTTTGCCATATTTAGCTGTGTGTCCTGCCACTGTTTTGCAGCAGCAGTCGTCCCTGTGTGACACATGTCATTCATCCCCAATTCCCCAACAGGAATGATTCATCTGTGTTTTCTGTCCTCATTGTTTCTGTGCTCTGTAGGGTATCTACCGAGTCAACGGTGCTAAGTCTCGTGTGGAGAAGTTGTGCCAGGCGTTTGAAAACGGCAAGGACCTGGTGGAGCTTTCCGACCTTTATCCCCACGACATTAGCAACGTGCTCAAACTCTACCTGAGACAGGTGGGCTGCCTCACTCAGATTTATGATAGCCATTTTATGTGTTTTACTGGGACAGAAAAAAGTCTGGACAAAAACAGCCAACAAGGCCATGAGATACTTAGTGTGCTCTGCAAGGCTCATATTTATTTGTCTTTGTTTATTTTCCCCCAACTGCTTATCTATTCCTCTCTCATCCCACCCCACTTGTGTATTTGTCTTCATATTTTGGTTGTCCTGTTTGTTATTAACTTGTTTCTTTTTTTCCCTTATTTTTATTTTGCAGCTTCCAGAGCCACTCATTCTGTTCCGCTACTATAACGACTTCATTGGTTTGGCCAAGGAGAGCCAGAGTATCATCGTGGAGGAAGTAGAGGCGTCGCGGCTCAGTCCCACCCCGGTGACCCCGGCCCAGGTCAGCGTGGAGCTCAACAGAGTCCTCTTCAAGATCAAGGACTTGCTGAGGCAGCTGCCCCTCGCTCATTACAAGACCCTGCAGTTCCTCATTGAGCATCTGCACCGGTAAGGAGGGCAGCGCTCCTCGGATACATAACAACAAAATACATCAAGATACAATCCTTAATACATAGACAGCCATTCAGTACGGGAGATTTATGTTTTAGCAGGTCAATCATTTCATGCAGTGGCATGATCTGATCTGTCGTGATGTGATGTGATTCAGTTTGATTCAGTGCCATGAAGAGCAGTGCTGATTTTACTTAATCCACATAAGTAAACTTCCCACATTTTACATTCTTTCAGCAATAGTAAAATCTATTGCTAGAGATATGAATATGTTCCATTCCACTCCACCACAGAAAAAAACTGGAAACAAAGGATAGATTTTATCAGTCCGTGTGAGATAAAGTATCCAAATTGAGCCAGTGTGGAAGTGACAGTGTGTCTGAAATCCTTATAGATTGCGAGAGATGCTTAGATGTATCGTGTAGAAAGAGAGGGTTCATCAAGGTGCAGATGTTTCAGACTTTATCATGTCTTAGGTCCTTAATCAGTGATTTGAATTTTGCTGGGATTGTCTGAGATTTTGGGTGTAAGTCAAAGATATTGTGATATTTGATTTTGTCCATATCGCTCAGCCACAGCCATTCTTACCCATTCTATCCTTTCTCCCTCTCCTCCAGAGTGACGGAGCGGTCAGAGGAGAATAAGATGACGGCCAGCAACCTGGGGATCATCTTTGGCCCGACGCTGATCAAGCCGAGGCAGACGGACGCAGAGGTTTCTCTTTCTTCCCTGGTGGATTACCCCTACCAGGCGCTCATTGTGGAGCTGCTGATCAGACACTACCAAATGATCTTCGACACGCCCCTCAGCCCACTGCCGGGCACCTCGCCCACCGGGGTCGACGCACAGTCCGACTCCCGACTCACGCAACAGGAGAAGGAGCAGCAGCTGAGCAGGCACTCCAAGTCCCTGGGAGACATCAAGGAGGTGAGGCGAGGGGAACAGAAAGTTTTCCTTAAACAAGGCTACAATGTTATCACAGTTCAGGCTCATTACATCTCTTTCATAATTTAAGACAAATAGGTGAATATGATGAAAAAAGGTTTTGTCATTGTGTACATGTAACATATTTAAATATCAGTATATATCTGTATCATTGCCAAAGTAATTGTTATACCTTGATTGATTGACCTGTATCTCATGTTAGTACCAGGGTTTCTCAAAATTGAGACCACATTTCCCATAAACCACCATTGCTTCCTGTTGCACAGAGGCTCTTTGCCTCTTCAGACAAAAGTTTTCTCTTTGGCTTTAGTGAAGTAAACATGTTGGAAGTGATTTTTCACTCCCTCCATCTGCTATTGCGAGAAACGGCTTTAGCTCTATTTGCCCTGGATAAACAGTGCCCCCCTCCTCTTTTGTGCCATAAAGCAATTCTGATTTCCCACCAAAGCCAAAGTGGTGGCTCACAAGAATTTATTGATGTTAAAACGCTATACATAGCACCTTTTTAAAGCTTGTCTGAACTTTTTGTCGACAGCAGTGTGTGACATGCCTCTGTCAGTGCATCATTTAACATCAAATGGGATATTGTTAACAGCAATGAAGGGCTAATGTTTCTCTCTTTGTCTGTGTCTCTTTCACTTTGTTTTCTATCCTTGTCTATGTTAATTCTTACTATCACAGCAGAGCTCTAAGGTGTTTAAGAGGCATTCCTCCATTATTCCTTCTTCCCACATACTGGCTGAGGTCCAGGAGACCATACCAAGCCTTGATGGGAGGGACTTTGAACCTGGTCAGTAATGTTTCAGAGCTAGATAGCTATTAGGTAGATGGCAGTATGTTTATATGTTATTTTCTGTTTTCTGTTTGTCCAGTATTAAATTTCTTTTACTTACTCTGGTGCTGGATGTAGTCAAAGAAGACATTGCTCCCATGAATGCTACAGTATCTTCTAAATGTATAAATAGACCAAATGTGTGGTAATATTAACATTGCCATTTAATTTGGAACATTTAGACACATTGACTCCAATAAGCATCTTACATGAAGTGTTTAACTCCTTGTTCATCTCTGTTTTAAGCTGAGGACGTTGATTCGGAGACCTTGAACGGAGTGTTGTCATCGAGCATCCCTGAGGTTCAGCGGTCTGGCGAGAGAGGCCTCAGTCGCTCCCATCACATCACCGTCACCCGAGTCCAGCTCCGACACCCTCGCGGCAAGCTCTCCTCCCGGCCGGCCAGCATGCCCGCCGAGCGGCTGCTCAACCGCGGCCAGGTGGACGAGAACAACGCTCGAAACAGCACCGACCAGGACCAAGGGAAAGGGAGCGGCTGTGACTGGTCCATCGAAGAGGTGTGTGAGGCCGAGAAAACGGTATCGCGAGCGGGCACGCATTACCGGAGTACGTTTATTGACACCCAGACATTACGCAGGACTTGGGACAAACAGTACAAGCATTACGACGTTTCCTCTAGGACTGTCAAGATGTTGTCCAGTTCAACAGCAGAGGGCACAGCAGTGGATGCTAGTAACTTATCAGCCTCTGTGCCGTTGTCCTCCTCCCTTGGAAGTAGCGGGAGCACTACGAGCTCCATGTACCCAAATAGACCGTACACCATCGCGGTGCGGCCCAGCAGGACTTTGAGAAGGGAAGACAATGTAAGTGAGTACAGCCCTATTACAACGGCTTTCAGGGCACCCAGAACTCTGCAGCCTCCCCCAGGAACCTTCTACAAACCCCCCTCAGGGAGCAAAGCCAAAGCGCTGGATAACTGTGTGCTAGCGAACAGCGCTGAGGAGGAAGAAGAGGACGAGGAGGAGGACGAGGACGAGGAGGAGGAAGAAGAGGAGGAGGAGGAGCTGGGGATTGAGATCGAGGTGTCTGTGGACGAGCCTCTGGAGGGGGACATCGAGGCCGAGCAGGCGGCCATGTCTCTCTCCATGACCCAGTCGCCCAGCTCCAGCCCGGAGGAGCTCGGCCAAAACCAGGCCAAACCAGTGTACCAGAGACTAAGGCCCCGACGCCTCCAAGAGGTGGAGCACCGAGAGGCTCATTTTGTCTGATCCTCTGGCACCCTCTGAGAGTCAAGAGCCATCGGATCTAAGACTAAGTGCTCGAATGTGAATAATATGTGCCATATTGTATTAGAGAAACAATAACAAATATTTGCATAGACTCTGCAAAGAAAAATACCTGTGGAAGTGTTCTATATTAATATATTCCCTGTTGTCTCACTGGATGTCCCATGATTTTGGGCACAGGGTGGAGAAGCAATGTACTATTGGTCCTCAAAAGACAAACAGGATGCACTTATAATGCTGTATATTTTTAAGTTGCCTCACCTCATTATCAAACCAATATTTCATTTACCAATCACTTGCTCAATACTCAACTGGCACCAGGTCAGAATATTTATAATTCTTTTTTTTTTTTTTTTCTTAAAGCTGTGCAATGACATTTTATTCAAATATTTTACATGTTCACTATGTATGTATGTCTATATACCAAAAAACTATGACTTCAGCTGTTCAAACTGTATGTAGCCACTACACTGAAAGAGTTTGGTGCACTTACCTGGCTTAATACTCTTCCACAAATATTTTCTGAATTGTATGTTTCTGCCTAAGTCAGAATATTGTAAACTGTTACATGTTAGGTTATGTGTAATCATTTTGGTAATAAGCTGTGTATCAAGCAATATAATCGCGTTTGTTACATGCTATACTTGGTATGTTGATTGATATTTTGGCAATGTTACAAAGCACCAGTTGCAGAGGGTATACATCGACTTGTTTTTATACTGTTGAACTCAATGCTGTCAACTTAAACTGATCTGAAGAGCTTTTAGAAATGCCATTGAATGCTATCATGGCATGCTTAATGAGGATATAACCTATAAATGTCTTGATAGCCAAAGCAGTTTTTTTTCTTTTTACAACAGAGGTAGTATTATTAATAACCTTAATCTTACATGTTCATTTTAAGTAATAGTAAGTGCATCCTTTTATTTAAATGGTATCTGTTTTTCATGGTAATCTGCAAGGTTGACAGAATGTTTAATTGTATTAAGTTCAGTGTACAAAACAGGTACATGAAAACAAACCTTTTTGTAACTTATTAAAATATATCTGACAACTTCCAACCTTGATAAGCTGTGTTTTCTTGGATATGTACAAATTTGCAACAATTTAAACAAACTGCACTGATTTCCCATATCAGTATTATAGATGATGCAATACTGGCTTGATTATCTCATGTTTAGTAAAAGAGGCTTGATCCATATCATACATGCTCAGTACCAAGCAGTGTAATAATCACATTGGGATATTAAATGTGTATAATTTATATATAAGGAGTCTTTAAAAATGGTGGGATTATATAATTTTGGCCAGCTGCTTAGGTCATGTAGGTCTCTACAAATGGATGAGAGGAGTTAGCAGTCTCCCAGCACCGAGAAAGAAGATTAAATCAATCTGCTTAACTATTCACAAGGTCTGGGAAACAAGCTGTGTTAGCAACCCCATTCAACACTCGGTACAGTATTTGGTGTTATGCTGTACTTACGAGGTGTTCCTGGTGAAAGTGTCCCTCTGAGGTAAGTGACACTTTTTTACAAACCTCTGTTTTGCCATTTGTTAATACATAATGTAAACAATTAGTGATGTGGTTGTGATCGTGCTGCATAATGGCTGTAACTGACCTGGATTCAAACTGATGCTTTAATAGAAAATGTACCAGGTCTGTTTGTCAGTATGTTCCTTTAAAACAGTGAAATTAACCTTAGCACATATTGTGCTTTCATAGATAGTGAAAAGTTGAGTGTGTGTGTGTATATAATTGTCACCCTCTGATCATGTGGAGCGTCTTGAGCTCATTAACGCCATTACATTGCTATTACTAGCCTTCACCTGAAGCACTTTAGAGTGTCGACTAGAGTTCAGCAACATAGTGTGAATTTCATTTTAACTACAAATACTCCCGTAAATTCAAGATTTGGTTAAAAATAGATGAGGAATTCTTGATGTTCATTGTTTGTTTACCCTCTATAATAAGAAATTGTTCATTCAACAGTAGCAAAACATACTTGTCAACCTATTCTATTTTTATAACTGCACATTCATATTTAATATTATTGAGAGTACTTTGTTCTATATGTAAATATCAAATCCCTTAAGGATATTGCAGAAAATTCAGATTTGAAGCATATCAAAAGAACATGTTATCGTCAGATTATTATTCTGACATTGAGCTTCAAGCACCCATTGTTGTATGGTGTGATTTACAGTGATAAGCAACACACACTTTTGTTGTAACACACTCTTGGACAAGTACACAGAGACAACAGTATCAGAATCTGGATAGTCTGCAGTGCTGGCATTGTGATATACTGCATAGGTGATAAGGTGGTTTCATTTGGCTTGAAAGTTAGTTGTGGGCCGGTTGAACACAGGTTTATGGGCTGTTGGTGACCCCTGCGGGGGTGATAAGGAGGAATCATGGGGGCGGGACGCCAGCTCCGGCTTCTGCTGTGGAAGAACTGGACCATTCGGAGGAGGCAGAAGGTAAAATTCCTCCATCCATCCAACATATACAATTCTGTTCGTGAGGGTCATGCTCCTCATTGATGTTTGCTGATCATTCTTAAAGGGCTTTTATATTGAATTGTCAAACCTCTCCAGAAAAAAAATGCTTCGAACTACTGTTGGAGTTAGCACATCAATTTATAACACATTTTTGTAATCTGTTATTCACTATTTAATGGAATGAGAAAAAGTAGGGGGAAAAACTCCTGCACTGCAATTACTTTCAAAGTAACATTCCCTAATAATGTTGATACCTGAAACCATTAACAAGATTGCAGTCAGATTAGCCACAAATGGTAATTTTCATGGAAGTAATGTGGCAACTTCCATGGGAAGTATCTTAAATTCTGGATCACTATAAAGAGAGACAGGATCAGAAAATTGATTCACAGTATTTTGAACATGCTATAATGGTGCAGCTGTTGGTTCTTATTAGATCATTGGAAAAACTTATTATGTCAGTCCCCTGTGGAGCTTCATCAGAGATGCTTAAAAACAATAAAAGTAAAATAACAATAGTCCCAGTTAACATGAAACTGACTTAACTAGGCATTATCAGAGTAGGAGTCATCTTTTCGTATCTTCATATCAAATGCTTCCCAGTACTTTAACAACTTCTGATAATGTTTGTTAATGAAATGAATGACTCTCTTAAACTGCTTTCAAACATCAGTTAGTCAATAGAGTTACATACTGTGTGTTTCATCCAGATGCGGTTCTTCATGGAGATCATGTGGCCTTTGATGCTGTTCATGGGACTAGTATGGTTAAGAAGAGCCAATCCACTCTACCGCCAACATGAATGTATGCAACAGAACGTTTTTTGTTTTTTTTTTAAACTCAAAATACTTGTGTAAATGACAGCAAAATGACCAGGTTGAGTCAGTGATGCACTAAAAGTATCTTTCCCGGTTCAGGCCACTTCCCCAACAAGGCCATGCCATCCACAGGGATCCTGCCATGGATTCAAGGAATCTTCTGCAATGCCAACAACCCTTGTTTCCAGTACCCCACCCGCGGTGAATCCCCTGGCCTGGTGTCCAACTACAACAACTCCATGTGAGCATTGTCCTGGGCTGGTAGCAGAGGGTTATTCTAGGCCAGGTTTTAGGTTTTGAATTTGAGTTTTGAAACATTTAATCTGAGCTGAAAGGCTAGTGTTATATAAGTAAGTCAGAAAGAACATGCTTGAGTAACTCAGGATTTCTGACTATTCAAGACCTGGACCTGAGATTTTACAGTTTGCAGGTGTGTGTGATTGTCAGTGTGTGCACTCATTTATATGTGAATGTATGCATGCCGTGGGATTGTACATTCTTTTTGTTCCCTCTGTGCCCAGAGAAGTGAGTTTAACAGCACCGTGTAATCTGTTTTTTTCTTCATTCCTCAGATTGGCTCGTTTTTACTTGGATGCTCAGGACCTGCTTTTCAATGACCCAGAGTTCCTTAAGCTTGGACGCATTTGGAAGGAACTGACTGCCATGAGTAACTTCATGGACACCCTGCGCACCCGTCCTGAACGGATCTCAGGTCAGTTCTGCAGGGCTCCATGAACACAAACCTTCATAGTCGTGGTCTTTAGAGGCAGATCCAGTGTCCATCAGGTTATCCTGGTGAGCTGTTCCATCAAAACAGATGGAACTGGAATAACTGTGTGACTAGAGGAATTATATAATCAAAAACTTACTCCATTCCCCAGTTGCATCTGAGCATTCATTTGGAACTCGATGGGATAAGTCCATAATATTTATCCCTGCCTTAAACCGTGATTAACTATGATTGGACTTAGCATTGTAAACTTCTCCGAGTGGTCTCCTGGAAGAGTATACAAAGAGTTTAGTTCCAGTCAGTTACCCTTACCCTCAACTTATTTTCATTTTTTCAGATGACTAATTGGTTTTCTTAAGGTTTTAAGATCAACTAACCCTAACCCTATTGGCCCAAAGGAAATTTGCCTTGGACACATAACACTTTTTGTGCACGCTGATGTTTTCACAGAAAATCAAGAAACTGAAGTATTTGGTGGCCTGTAATTGAAACATACTGAATGTAATTATTTTTTTGTAGTAGGTGTCCCCAGGTTTATGATTGGTAACACCATCAGAAACAAGGTTTCAAAACCACTCAAAACCCCCTAGCGACCTTAGGTACCTGCAGTCAACCTTTTACCCTTACCAACCTCATATCCCACACCTTTCCTCCATCAGTCTCTGTAGCTGTACAAAGTGATAGGACCTCATCAAATGGGCTGAAGAAAGCCACGCACATAGTGGGAACCTAGGCTGCTTACTTTCTCCACCAGTGTGCTGTTTATTTGGTGAGATAGCAATTCAAATTCCCACTCCCATGAGAGGACATAGAAACACGGGTCCCATCTCAGGGGATGCCATTCTAGCATTCCTGCTTTACTGTCAACATATACATCTAATATTAATATAGAGATCTGGAAAAAGGCGTTCATGCTGGAAAAATAAATCTTCATGTTATAAGTGGAGCGAGGCAGAGTGCATTCCTGCCTGTGAACGAATACGTCTGGCCTGTCTCTAACCTGCCAATCCTATGGAGAAATAGATGGAATAACAGAGATATGTATTCACATTCCATGCAGTTTTTCATCAGCCCCTGCACACAAAATTGAATCATACTGAGAAGTGAGTTATGTAAATGATGAAACTCAAACAGCATAACCTGATAATGATCAGCAGCTCACATGAAATAGAAAATGTAGATTACTTGAGCAAACAAGTTTGCCCAGTATTTGTGTTGATTTGTTTGTGTGTGTGTGTGTGTGTGTGTGTTCATGCATGCATCCCTGTGTGTGCATGTGCAGCTGTGTAGGTGCCCATGCTGAGATGAGCTAAAGAGAAAGGCCAGCATGTTATGTATCATTAATGTGCATTTCAAATGTCCTTTACTCTGAGCTGTGTAGTCAGAAACTTGAAGATTCAGAAATAAAAACAAACATGGAGGTGAAGCCTTCACTTTAGGTCTAGTTTAAAAGGAATACTCCAATGTTTTGGGAAAAATACCCTTTTTCCGACCAAGACTGACTCAAGATGTTTGATACCATTTTCACCTCTGTACATCCACTGGTTCATTTCCTATGGGTAGCATTTTGTGTTAGCTGTTAGATGGTATGAACTACATAGTTAAAGTTCCTACCCTCTAACTTCTCCTAAAACAACTCGTTTTTAAAAAAACAATCAAAAATGTGTATTTCAAATACACATGATACAGGGTGTAAATAAGAGAGCTTCAGAGTTGCTGTAAGGTTTATTTTTTCACTTTGACTGAGCTAGGCTAATGACTCCTGTAGACTGTAGAAGTCTTTATGCTAAGCTAATATTAAATGCTAACCACAGGAACTGAACCAGTGGACATACAGAGGTGAAAATGGTATCAAACATCTTGTCTCAGTCTGGGTAAGAAAAAAAAGTATTCCTTTAAAGACAAGTTAGAAGTATAGCAGTTAGGAATCGGGGCATAAAGAAGCAGTTAGTGTCCACAGATAAACTGATGGTGTTGTTAGCCATGTTAGTTAACTGCTCTTTCAGATGGTTTATTTGGTGCTTGGCACTCGGTACAGTGCAGCTCTTGGTTACATGGTTAAGGAACTCATTGTAGTGCAAAAAAAAAAAAAATAGATTTTTCCCACTTGGTTAGAGACATGCTTCCAAGGGAGAGCTTTGCTGCCAAGCTCCCTGTACAGCTTCAGACTTGTGTTGTATAGTTGCAGCTGCTAGAATCTTTTTTGCCTCCGTTTTCTTTGCTGGCCAGCTATTGCCCTTGTTGTTTCCACTGGGTGCCTGAGGGCATCATTTCAACACATGGCACAAAAGTTCAACTAGATTGAACTCAAGGTGTAAGGGTGGGCCAAGCTGGACACACACATAGTTTTCTGAACACTGCAAAAATGTGGATATCGGAAATACTTTTTGTGGTCTTTTGCTGTGCTCATATTAGTTCAACATACAAAAATGTGGACTGTCTCTCCTCTCTCTCTCTCTCTCTCTCTCTGCAGGCCGGGGAGTAAAGGTGGAGAGCATCCTGAAGGACGATGAGGTTCTGACCTCATACCTGCTGAGGGATGTTCCTATGACTGAGTCTGTGGTCCATCAACTAGTTAATGCCCAGATAAGGCCTGAGCAGGTAAACACACACACACACACACACACACAGGCACTATGTGTAGTATTTTGTTGGGTTGAACTGAATTGCCTTGTGGCACAAAACAGGAAGAGTCAAAACTTTTTGAGTTTGTGGCACTAGAGGATGGCAGATGAAATGGAAAATTCACATCCAGCGTATTTCTCCTCTGCATTTAATAGTGAAAATCCTTGACCGAAGAAAACATCCTCTTTGTAACAGGAAGTGACAGGGTTAATGGGAAGTGTTTCTTCAGAAGAAACGTTGAAACACTTTATTCGGGAAACACTTGGCACTAACAAGTAGCAGCTTGTTCCCTCCTTAATGTTTCTGGGAATCGCTGCTTTGTGTTTCGTATCAGAGTCCTTGACATGTGGTTTGTTATGACACACATATCTGATTCAGTGGCATTGGTAATAATTCTGACTGAAAGAGAGCAGGCAGAAATCTCACTGTCTCACGCGCACACACACACACACAAACACACACACATTTATATTCATACATGCAGGCAAATACACATGCATCCCTGCATGCCCCTGCACCCAGAAATCTGAGGATAACAGAAATCTGAGATGAAGCTTTAATGATCTAGCAGCCTTTTTTGCTCGTCAAAAGGACGGAAAAATGCCGACCTGTGAGCTGCCAGACAATGGACACTGTGGTGCACTGACATCAGTATCCAAACAGCCCTCCACAGAGCTTTCATATGGAAAATAAGAGCTGCAGAATAGCGAGCTGGCTTTCATACAGGCAAGCTAGCTCTCTGATTTCTAGCTAAGTCATCCCTGTGCAGGGGAACAGCGCGGGCTGGTCCTTTGTTACTGATCGGCCTCATGTGTGGCATCTTCGTTGGAATATAGACATAGAATCTGTCAAAAGGTAATTAAATGTCTTTCAATAGGTTGGACGCAAGAAGCATCATGATTCCATAATGCTTTCATAAAAGTCTCTCTCTCTCATACACATACACACACTCACACACATATACACACACCCTCCCGTGCACATGCACACTCAAATTGGATCCAAGGCCTCATGCAGAGGGTCAGGCCTTCCTGTATTGTCCTGCTGCGTATTTATTTGTGTGTGTGTGTGTGTGTGTGTGCTTTGGGGATTGGGGCGGATGAGAAGTGGGGTGGGGTGATGGGGGTTGCTGACTCACACACTCCTGGCTGCCTTTGTTCATTGTTTCACCAGTGCTTATGTGTGTGTTTGGGTCTTTGTATGTGACAGAGAAACACGTGCATGTGTGAGACTGACTCTACTGTAACTCCACTGTAACTGATAATATTTAATTTAATTTAATTTAATTAATACTTACAGGACTGTAAGTCTGTGCTGTAGCTGCCCTTGTAAATGTAGCAGAGGTTTTTGTATGTGTGTGTGTGTGTGTGTATTGCACACTTGTTGAGTGTGTGAGCCTTGTGGCTGCTGACAAACTTAGACTTCAGATGTGAGTGATGCTCTGAACTGTCCAGATCAGAACTTATAACACAGTTTATATTTTATCACTACATTCACACTTCCATCACCGTATTTAACGGGTTAATCATTTTACATACATTGTATGTACTGATGGTGCCTGGCAACTTTTGCCTAACAACAAGTGTTGATTAAGGAAACATCTCATCGAGAAATATAAGCAACTATACATGCTATTTTTTGTAGAGAATTTGGTTTTGCCATCAAATATTAGCTTGTGCAATTTGAACTTACCTCTTTGTGTTATCCATCATGAAGCACAGTGTTTATTTATAGAACTGTCATCATGTAGGTAGGAAGAAAGAGCAGGTCCAGGAATCTGATTGGCTAGTTGGCTCAATAGAGTATACAGTATATTAATATCTGTCACTAGAGCCAAACATTTCGGCTCAAGACTCTAACTTTGGCCTATATCCGGATCAGGAAAGCTATAAAATGTTTCTGCTCTGAGCACCTAGTGTGTAGTAGGTCTTTCCTCGGAAAAATCCTCAGCTGCACAAGAAGTGACATGTTTTATTTTCTGGTTTGCTTGGTATACATACAAAAAGAACTGGACATTAGTCATGAGCAGCGATAGTCACCACGAACACTGACCAGACAAAGAAAAGAGTGCCAGCCACAGAAACTCAATCCTCATCAATAATCAATACAAAATGGAGGGGACAAAACAAAAAACAAAAAAAAAACAAAAAAAAAAACACCACAGTACTGGACACACTGTTTGACTGTTGTGATCTATGGGAAGTGCAGTGCAGAAACACCATGGCAATGAGCGCTTAGCACCAAAGATCCAAAGAGAGCCAAAAAAGCATTTAAAGTATTAAAAAAGTTAGATTAAAACTATTAAAAAAGTAGAGTGAGATTATATTTATGGAACAGTCATATTTTAGTAGACAATCAGAAATACTTTGTGCATGAAAAACTGCAAGACAACAGCAAGAGTGTTCCTTACCCTAATCTACAACCTCTCCACTTAAATGTTTTTCCAGTTCGCCTACGGGGTCCCAGACTTGCACATTAAGGACATCGCTTGCAATGCAATCCTGCTGGAACGATTCCTCATCTTCCCCAACCGCTGGGGGCTTTACGCCGTCCGCAACGCCATGTGTGCCCTCACCCAGCAGCGGCTGCAGATCATCGAGGACAAATTCTACGCCAACTTGGACTTTTTCAAGCTTTTCCGGCTGGTCAGTGTTGGTTTGTGCCTTGAAGGCTGATATAGAAATTTGCTCATTTGTGTGTTTTGGCGCAACACTAAAACAAGGAAAAACGCAAAACTGCAGTTTTTTCTGAGGCTGATGCTCTGAAAAGTACAATTATTGAAAAAAGTTTTTAAGATAACAGGTAATAACTTCAATAAATAATTCATCAATTAAGTTTTGATCCAACTGGTATAAAATGATTGCTAGGACTGAAAGGTGAGGCATAGCAGTCAAATACTATTATTATCAGTGTATAATTTTCCATTCAACATTCTGTATATATATATATATATACAATATATATAAAGGTGTTTTCTTAATCAATACCTTAAGCAAAATTTACTTTACGGGCCAGCAATTGTTTTGAAAAATTGTTGCCTGTCTCATTTTGATTGCAGTTGTCCAACTGTTAAGATAACTAGCAGATCTTAGTAACTTAGTATAATACATCAATGGTATAGCTAGACAGCATTTTTATTTTATTTATTTATTTATTTCTGGACCACCTAAGGGGGCCACCCAAGGAATACTGTATGTTCCTGACTGACTACCTAACTGACTGACTGACCAGCCCCCCTTGTTGAAATGCGTACGCTGGTTAATTCTAAGTAATTCTAAGTAATACAGCAGCCATTTTGAGAGGAAATAGCAATACCACTGAATTGGCTATAACCCCTGCTGCACAGGTGTTACTAATGACATTGATTAGGTTTATTTAAGTGTAGCAGAGTCTTTCCAGTGAGCCAGCATGAACAATAGCAGGACCCTGACTCTGTGAGACCTTAATGGAACTTAACCTTCATTAATACCATTAGTAACACCTGTATTTACCTGCTATTTCATGTCAAAATGGTTGTTCTGAAAAAGGTCTATTGCTTCATAGCACCGAGTTGTGTTCTTGGCTGTAGCTAATGTTAGCCAACTGGAGAGACAAGAGGTAGGCGAAGTCATTTGGTGTGTGACCTTTCTTCTGTGAATGAATATATTACCGTTGTTCTTGGTTGCATAAATATATTAAGGTATGGATGACATGTTTTTTTTTTTTAGTATGGTTTTATGTCATTAACTTTTATTAATTTAGTTGCAGTATTTACCTAGACCATAATTCACTTTAGCTAGTAGCCTACCTTGAGCTATTGCTGTTAGCTGCAGCCTATTAGCTGCTGGCGAGAGTTAGCTTATTGGAGACAGGAGAGATAACTATGTAATTATTGGTTTTAGTTTATCGTTTATTGTGCGTCCTTACTTGCGTTCACGGTTGTTTGACTATATTAAGGTATAGATGACATTATGGTTTTTATTTTCTAGTGCAGTATTTACCACAATATGGCTTAGTTAGAAGCCCACCTTGAGCCATAGTGTTTAGGTATTGGTTTAGGTGTTGGTTTAACACTCAGGAATCAAGGGCGGTCTGGCTAAACTAGATTTGCCTAGTTTTCATGCACTGGGCTTCTGGGCTTTTTTTGGCTCTATCATTATATCATCATCATTATAACTAAATGTATTAGACTATATCTGCCTCCAAAGCAGCTCTATAGGCTAAAACTCCATGTGCTACAATCTAGATCACTGGTGAAAGTGAGGAGAGTGACAGTGATTATTTTAAAATCTGCCATAATTTTAACATTATATTTTAATCTCACTATTCTAAATCTGTTTGTCAAGGTTCAAATATGACATCTAAACAATTCAATAATTTACACAAACCAAAATATCTTTTCATATCAGGGTCTCTAAGGCAAAATCACTTCAAATGGGGGTCCACAGCTTAAAGAAAGTTAACTTTAGGGCTCAGAACCTAAAAATGTTAGAAAACCCCCAATCTAGATGATACTGACCACAGGAAGCAAAATCAGGAAAAGTCACAATCATTTAACAGCTGCCAAGAACTAAACATACAACTAACATTCATAAAGGCTCTCATTGACAAGGAGAAGAACAGAGAGGGAAGACTGTGGACTGAATAATAAAGAATCTGAAAATATATTTGTTTTTCTCTTGCTTTCGATTTTGACAATTCAAGACTTTAATCTTATTCCACTTTTCCTCTACCATTGTACCATTTTAGAGACAATGAAATATCATGCTCAGATAAAGATTATTTTCCAAAATGCTATTTTGGAAATGAGTACTTGTGTTTAAATATAATCCTGCACTGATATCATAATACTGCTGCCAGTGGGTAGGGATTCTCCATTAATAAACACTGGGATGGACTATTAAGGATTACATCAAACAGGATTAGAGTAATCTGATTATAAAATATTGGTAACTGGAATCTGCTAGTGAAAAATAAAGCTAATCAATTTACAGATAATTATAAAAATAGGTTATAATGTTTGACAGAAAAAAATACACTTACTGTATCTATCATAATTTTTTAAACACCAGCGTAATTTCACTCATCTTAACATATTGACTGTAACAATGGCTACAGATGAGGATAAAAATAGAAATAAAAACATAAAATCTAGTGCCTGAAAGTAAGCAGTTTACATCACTCATTTGGAGTAATCCATTACTAAATTGTGAGCAGGTACTCATTTATCTGCAAAGAACCAGATTTTGAGGGTATCCCTCTGAACCCTGTCAGCGTACATCAAATTGAAAACAATGAGGTGGGGAGCTTGTGAAGTAGTCATCAGCATTAGCTGAGCAGGCAGACTTGGCCTCCTTCAGTAATGAGCTTAGTGGAGAGACACTCCTCTCTTGAGTAATCGCTGGGCTACCACGTCCTAATGTTTATGTATGTCTTCTGTGGCCGCCTTCTTCTGGGCATCGATAAATGGAACAGGGCCAAGTGTGTCCAGTTGTAGGTCTGATACTGATGACGCTGAAATGTTTTTTCCCACAATCAATCCCGGGAGCTGCAGAGTACAGCCATTGTCCTCTGATGGAGCTGTTTTGTGTCACGTATATTGATTAAAGGAATAAAGTTTTTTCAGAGATTATTAACTTCTAAATGATGAGAACTTAGATACTAAAGAGAATATAGACAAGATAGATAACAAAATCTTCAGTCTCTGGTAGATCATTGATGCCAGTGCTCTATGCTAACACTTAAGCATTTTTTTATCGTATGGTTTGCAGATTCATGAATTAAAAAAAAATGTAAATATCTTTCACATAATGAAATTATGCCTTAAGAACAGATTTCTTTTTAAAAATACATGGAAAAAGGCACATTCAAATTTGAAGCTCTCGCACATTGGTCACAATTTGTTAATTGCCAGTGTGCAAAAGCCTCAACAGCATCAATTCAAAAATACTAGTGTCACCCTTCAAAAACCAATATTGGTCATATCGCAGCACATGCACACACTCGCACCCTCACACACACGTTGCACCCTTCTGTTGAAATCTTCTCAGATCAGAGATAGGGAAGAATGTTTGAGAGGAAGGATGTCTCCTTTAGCTGTTCAGTGTCTTGGCCTCATGCTGCTTCCTGGACCTTTAGCCCATTGTGTGGTGAGCAGATCTCTAGTCAGACAAAAACAGCAGATCCTAGAGAGAAACTGTCACTTGAGCTGCTGTATGTTCAGGACGGGGACTGTACGACCACCAGGCAGGACTCAGCAGATTTAACGTCCTGCTGCAGGGGAAACTAATAAAAAATGAGTGATGAGGCTGCGGCCATTTGTTTTTGTTTTTGTTTCTGTTTTTTGTTTTTTCGTTTTTTTTTCCAGGGGTCTTTCAAAATATGTATACATCATAGCAGATTTCATTACCTCACTTCTTCTGAATAAGGCTGTTTTTCTGAAAGCTGCCATGTGCAGCACTTTAACATCAATAATTTATTACAACATTTATTTTCAAATGTTAGTGTACAGTAAAACAAAGAATCACTGAGAAGATTGCCAGTTTCTAACAGCTTCTACACTGTGATTTACCTTTGTAACATCGGGTTGGATTGCTTGAGAATTGTATTGCTTTATTTCACAGGGAAATTGCTTTATGGCACAAAATAGCAAATGTATTTACAAATAATACAGCTTTATTCCAGTTCCACTTCCTCTGGCTCTTGAAAACACCAAGGGGGAGGCACAAGTAGAAGTATCAAAAACAGTGGAGGTAATGGGTAAAGTGGAGATTCAGCATTTTCACCTGACAACAGTGATACCCTGCTGCTGTCAAACAGGACGGAAATTCATAAATAATTCTTATTAAAAATAAATTGTTTGTGTTTCTTTCCAGCTTCCCCGTGTGCTGGACAATCACTCCGGAGGCATTGACATTCGCTTTTGGGGACGGACTCTCTCTGCCGTCTCGGAAAAACTGCAAGAGGTATGGCACCAGCTCTAATCTACCTCCATTCAAAAGTTCACTGCCTGGTATTTTTAGCCCTCAGGAAACAGTTGCTTCCTCTCGCCTAAGTTTTTACGCAAACACAGACAGCGGGGGGATATCATTTAGTGCGTATGAGGAAGGCTAAATTCAGCCCGAGCCTATTTAGCCTCCAAAAACAGATACATCATATATCAATCCCTATGGAGACAATGCTGAGGCTGCAAGGACAGGTAAACCTCCACACACAAAGGTTAATGAGAGAGGTTTGTGTGTGTGTGTGTGTGTGTGTGTACGTTCTTTGTTGATGTGATTTGATGTACATGCATGTAGGTGCATGTGTGCATATACACTAAACATACAAAATATTTTGGGACTCTTCCTGATGTTG
>OMLF01057678.1:56533-83851 GCA_900302615.1 Holocentrus rufus | reverse complement strand
AAGGACAGGTAAACCTCCACACACAAAGGTTAATGAGAGAGGTTTGTGTGTATGTTTGTGTGTGTGTGTGTGTGTGTGTGTGTGTGTGTGTGTGTGTGTGTGTATACTTTCTTTGTTGATGTGATTTGATGTACATGCATGTAGGTGCATGTGTGCATATACACTAAACATACAAAATATTTTGGGACTCTTCCTGATGTTGAGCTGCAGCCCATTTTGCACAATCTGCATCTCAGTTCTCCCAAAGCTTCAAAATATTTTTCTGACTCATCTGCATCACCTGAATTCACCTCACCAGTGTAGCCTGCTGTACATTGTGAAAAAAGTAAATGGCCCTAATATTTTGTACAATCGGTGCATGGGAATATGCCTACGCTGTGTGTGTGTGCGTGTTTGTGTGTGTTTGAGTATACTGTGTGTTTGTTGTGGACGTTTCTAAGGGACACTCTGTGGAGGTGACATCCTGACATCCTGTTGGCGGGACTCTTGTCTCTGGCGAGACAGAAGACGTGAAACCACTCAGTGATTTTCCAGCTGCCCCTCTTCCAGCATACCAGTCCAAATCGCCCCCCCAAAAATCTTTTTTCTAAACTTGGCAAAGAAGAGTATTTTTTTTTACTTGTCAGTTTGGGAATTAAATAGCATTTTTTTACAGAAGGAAAAAGTGGCTTAAATTTGAGATGCCCTTTGTAAAAACAGGGAATTCAGCAAACCCTTTGGACTCTAATAACAGCAATCTCAGCCTGTCAGTGGCTAAAACAAACACTTTAAATGGACGTACTTTGACACAGAGAAATTGCCCTGTTGGATTACACTGCACACAATTCACTGTTGTTGGTTGCAATGTCCTCGCTCAATATTGAACCGATTGCAAAAAATTCTATCCCTATTAATCATTTAGGCTGAAAAAGATGAGAAAATGAAAAATATCAGAATTATCCTTTAACCACCTTTGTTACCTCCATCTATAAACATTCTGATCTGATAATGAGAACAGACTCTTGCACATTTCATGGAACACTATGTAAAATGGCATTGAAGTGAGAATCATTTAGACACAACTGACAAAAAAATAAAATAAAATAAAAATAAGCATGAAATTTGATGGTTGAGTCTGCATAGTTCTCATCATTGGCTTGTCTCTGATAAACTACATGCTTATTTCACATCGTTTGTTAAACTGTCTTTACTTGAATCAACCACCAATTTTGCGTAGGGCACCTTTAAATTTTTGTGCAGTTCCTTTGATAAGGTGAACAGCGTGAAATGCACATTCAGTATACAAGACTGCACATGAATTGAACATGTTCATTGGAGAAATGTTGGCATGCTTAGATACCTGCATATTTACATGTTCTTCAGGTTGTATATGTCCACCAATATCTTTTTTTCTATTCTTATTTATACCTATTCTATAATTTGTTGCAATGGCCTGATTTCCCCACAGGGATTATTAGTTTCATCTTGTCTTTTCGTATCTCATCCCTCTCCTGCAGTTGTTCCAGAGTAGTAGTTCCAGGGAGCTCCTCCACGTCGTGACTCCTCTCTTCCAGGACACTCCATCCTTCAGGCAGCTGATAACCGCTGCCTCCAAGCTGTTATGTGGCTACAGTGAGGAGGCATTTTCCCGGGTCACCTCCTTCAACTGGTACGAGGACAATAACTACAAGGCCTTCCTGGGCATCAACAGCGCCAGGTCACAGGGCCAGTATGCATATGACAGCAGCACCTGTGAGTATATCGACCATATCATCTGTGAAGAATGTCTCATTCCCACTAATAGAGATTGGTTTGTCCAAATGAAATTCTGACATGGTCACTTCTCCACCTGAACTGATGAAAGAAAACACAAGAGTAAAATTCAAACTGTGGCCTGATTAACCATATTAGTCACCAACATTAGATCTTCCCATCTCAGAGTGTAAACAGACAATGCAAGACATAGTATATACAGACTACATTCTTTAGGAAAATAACACATAACCATGCCTGCCTGCCCTCCAGCTGCATCCTGCAATGATCTGATGATGGAACTGGAGTCCAACCCTGCTACCAGGATAGTGTGGAGGGCCGTCAAGCCCATGCTGATGGGGCAGATCCTCTATGCCCCTGACTCACCTGCTGCCAGGCAGATCATACGAAATGTAAGCAAAGCACCCCAAAGTAGCTTGGCTTCATACAGTTTTAGTATAGATGGCTGCATTTGGATCAAAACCCTGTACCCTGTGCCCTGTAAACCCTGTACTCCTGTACTTGGTAGTTTTGGTAGAACCAGCGGAGATGTTAAGACATCCACATGGTGATAAAAGATTCTACTATGCAAAAGATTTAAGGAACTAATCCACGACACTTTCATGTTGGCTAGCTCTTTCGTGGGAAAATATGTTTTGAAATAGAATTTGGTCATGATAGCCAGCATGGATGAAGAGACAAAGAAATGAGCGTCCCCACTCAGCTCAAACTCAAACATCATCATCAACCACAGAAATCCAAGGAAAGATGGAGACATAACAAAAACATCAAGGATCTCACAGACAACCACTTTAAGACTATTTAAGTGGTTCTTAAGAGCAACAGCAAACAGGTTGCTTTGAGTGATGCATTTCCCTTCAGGCTTGACTGGGTTTCCTCGTCCCACCTCCAACCCTTTGTATCTAGATGTAGAGACATGTTGGTTAAAACCCTCCAGGGGGCCAACAGTCATGGATGGCTTGGTTGCAATGGGAGAACACAAGTGGAAAGGCTGTAGTGACTACCACATAGTCTACTGGCGCCGTAGCATTTTCAGTGTTATGTAAGCACCGGAGCCTGTCCTTAAAGACATGCGTGATCACACACACACAGACAAATACGCAAAAACACACACATGGGTTTCCTCTTCCCCCGACCCTTAACGCCCTCTTTGTTTTCCACTTCCCTCAGATTAGGATCTTCATTGCGTTGAGAAGGGAATGACTGTGGGGTTAATCCATTACTTGACAAGACCAAAAACGTGGCCTCCGCATGCTCTCAGGACCCTTTGTTTTTGTGCCCTCAACTCCGTCATGCATCACTTCGTGAGGACCAGCTAGCGTAGCATCGTGCCATTACACATACATTATGTTACATGTGACTGCTGTTGCATAACGTCGAGCTGTATAGGTCTTATCTGCATCCCGCCGTCGCAGCTCTTTCACTCTGACATTCTCAATAAACTCCGGAGGAATGTAGCGGCTACTTAATAGTTCAGGACAAATATGCCACAAAGAGGCCAAACCATTCAGATTTGCATAAAATTGCAAGTTTGGTATTTGCGTACAGTTTCATTTTCAGAATTGGAATCACTTTTTGAGTGGTGGTCATTTTCACCCTTCCATCAAGAAAGGTGAAAATGACTAAGAGCAAGAACATTTTCCCATATACCTTATTCACTCTCTTTGTAAGTGATCATTGCTTTGGTGTTTCATACTCATTATATACATTGGTGCAAGATATTATAATAACAAAAAACCCCAGACTGTGACTTCAATGTTTCTTAACAAACCACTGTTGTTGCTCCTGTAAGCATCACTTCGTCTGGGGCGCTCTGGTGGCTCACCGTGTAGAGCGCGCACCACATGTTGTAACTGTGGCGGCACGGGTTCGATTCTAACCCGCACCCTTTGCTGCATGTCATTCCCCCTCTCTTCCCCAATCATTCCTGTCACTGTTGAATAAAGCAGAAATGCCAAAAAAATAACCTTTAACAAAGAAAGAACTGGGGTATAGTTTTTGTGTTTAGTCTTTTTTTTTTAATCTCACCTTAAGAAAAGATCCCTATCAATAAAAAAATAAAGATAATAATTTGATTGTTGATCCGCACTTCAGTAGTTGTGTGCTTTACCTCCTAATATTCCATATTAAAAAGCTACAAGAAAAAATTGAACTGTCCATGCATACCAGTTTTGCTGCTGTTTAGCAAATCTGAATAATTCATGTACGTTGTGCTTGGGCTATAAAGGTGACAGATATGGATGAGGGGAGGCACGCAGGATGGCTCTCTCCAGGGAAATACCTGAACCCCCTGCCAAACCCCCCCGTGCCCCCCTTCAAGCTGCTGTTTCACTCTGCCTGGGGAAATGAGGAAGCACTCACTTGTGGGAACCTGACTGGGATTCACTGGGCAGGCTGAATGCGTTCGGCCAGTTGTCACCAACGGCCTCCATTGTCCCCCCGCTGCCATTGTTCCCATTGTCACCCAAAATCAGACACACACAAGAGGAAGGCGTTTAATTGGGTGTACTTTTCAGCGCTTTCATCCACCACTGAACATGACTGTGAATGCAGCAATAGCCGGGCTCTGGTATTCGCCACACAAAGCACTGTACCCATACACGTCCACGACTTAAACGATAAGGGTGCAGTAAATATTTGACAATTTGTCATGGAGTGCATTTGGTGCTCACTTAGTTGTTGGTTATCTGAACAGCCCTGCGGGAATTCTTTGTGTGAGAATGTGTGTGTTGTCTTTGCAAAGCCTGTTTTCACAGGGACTTTAATGTGGGAATGGTATGTAGCAGGAGATTAGGAGCACTGTGACACTGTTTGTTTGTGTGTGTGTGTGCGTGTGTGTGTGTGTGAGAGAGAGAGAGAGTTTGTGAATGAGTATTTGTGTGTGAGTGCATGCATACTGTAGTGTGTGCGTGTGTGTGTGTGTGTGTGTGTGTGTGTGTTTGTATACTGCAAGTGCATATGTGTTTCTGTATGTGTGATATGGGCATGCGTGGGTACAGATATGTGTATGTGTGTGTGTTTGTGTGTGTGTGTGTGTTTTGATGCCATGATCTCCTGTGTTGTCGATCCTGACCACCTCCTGCTCCCTCTGCATCCACGCTTTAGGCCAACACCACATTTGTGGAGCTGGAGAAGCTGAGGAACATGGGGAGGGCCTGGGAGGAGGTGGGTCCTCAGATCTGGGCTTTCTTCCAAGATGGAGTCCAGGTCAACATGATCCGGGTAGGTCAAAAATATCATTGACTAAATGCATTAAAGGAATTAAAAGTATTGTCCTCTTAATTAGCATACTCTTTGATGATGACAACATAAAACCAATCATCCATGTGTTCCTGGTGATAGTAAGCCACCAGCATTATCCAAAAAGTGAGAAAACAACAGCTTGTTGCAGCTCTAAAGCTAAATGCTAAGTCATCTTAACACCCCGCTCTCTTTCTTTCAGGACTCCATCCGTAACCCGACGGTGATGGATTTCATCGACAGGACACTGGAGGAGGCGCTGTTCTCTTCCAAACACATCCTCAACTTTCTGCACAACGGCCCGCCAGAGGACCGTCCCGACGGCATGGTTGACTTTGACTGGCGAAACATCTTCAACCTCACTGACCAGATCATCCGAATGCTCAACAAATATGGGGATGTGAGTGAGAGTAACGCAAACACTTTGTTATAGGCTTTTTTGTTTGTTTATTTTAAAGAAAAATCACATATTTTAGTCTACCATCCCTTTAAATTGCGAGGAAAGGATATTTTGAAACCCCTTTTTAGCCTTTTCTCCCATTAGACTCAGAATGAGAATAAGCGGACTGAATGAGCGGCTTTTTCCACATTTCACCTGAAATGTCAAGGTCTCCCCTGGACAGGCCCATTCACAAAATAATCCAATTGAGCACAGCCCTGTCATTTGTTGATTTCAATACATTTAAACGGGTTGCCAAACCTGTTGAAATACCACTCCTGACGTGATGTGAGCATTTAGGTAAGCCATCTCTGGGCTCTCCAATTTGTCCTCTGTCCAGACACATAGAAATCGACCCAGGTGGGCAAGAGCCAGCGCAACAAACTAGTTGTCAAGTCTCTTTTGTTTACTGGTGATGGAGTAGAGTGGAGGTAAAAAAAAAAGCAAAAAAACACCATGGACTTTTTTCTTCTTCTTCTTCTTCTCCCCGAGGGCCCTCCACATTAGTAGACCAAAGCATTGAAACACAGCTAAAATCACCCCTTACCATGCGGAGGCTAATCGGGATGAGAGGCCTATCGCACTGGGGGGTGACATGAGGGGTACCTGGGGGCACGGCTGGGTGGATGGTTGGCGCTCTTTGTTTTTGTCTCAGTTGAAGCTTACAGCACTTGAGTGTGACAGGGAGAGTGGGAACGATTCAGGCCGATTAGATACAGCTGTCACTCCAGCCACCCTCTTTTATAAAGCAGCAACAATGACTGGGGCTTGATGGTTGGCTGCACGTTGGTGGCATGCATGCATATCACTCCTCACAGTGTTGTTAGGTGAGTGCTTGGGCAAATTAAGGGACGGTGTATATGGGATTTAGAGCAGTTGTTGCTGGTACATGTCTAACTATGCATGGAAATAAATTATTGGGTGTGTGTGTGTGTGTGTGTGTGTGCATGTGTGTGTGTGTGCATGTGGAGGAGGTGGAGTTAAATAGTTGTTTTGCGGTATTTCTGTCTTGGGTCCAGGCCCTCTGTGCTTGCATTAGCCAACAGTGAATGGCTATATGAGACATGCTTTGTAGGGAATAGGAGGCCACGGCTGAAGTGTCACAGCAGATGAGAGTGTGGCTGCTGAACTTTGTGGGGGACACCCGAATCAAAACTGGCCTGATTTGACCTCAGGTTCAGATAAACTGACCTGGTGTTTTGTTAATGCTATTTTACAAATTGTTCTTATTATTACACAGATTTGTTGAGTGCTCAGTTCTGATTGTTGCATTCTGAGGACTGTTATTTCTGAATTCGCTGTTTGACATCTATTTATATAATTCCACAGTCAAGAAGTCATATTTGTTGATTTCTGATCTTTCTAAACTAGCACCAACCGGCTAACTGAGGTTACTATTGTGGAAGATTTTTCCCATATTGCTTTTAATTTATTTAGAAAATTTTGGATTCCTGCTTGGGCGATTGGTTTATGTTGCTATGGTTACAGTTCAGCTACAGTATAGCCCATGGGTATGACAGTCAGTAATGATGGTCTGGTTACTATGGTTACCATCTCCTAACTTCGACCACAGTCCGTTTATATGATTGCTTTTCTGTTTTTCTATTCTCTTCTTCAGTGTATGGTCCTGGACAAGTTTGTTGCCCTTCCTGATGAGGATTCTGTCACTTATCGGGCCCTACACCTGCTGGAGGAGAACAAGTTCTGGGCAGGCCTGGTCTTCGTGGACATGTACTCCTGGACCAACAAAGCTCCGCCTCACGTTAAGTTCAAGATCCGCATGGATATCGATTCAGTGGAACGCACCAATAAGATCAAAGACAGGTCAGCATCAAATTCAAATGAAAAATACAAACTTCTGGATTGGCTGATGATGATGATAAATTGAGCATTCGACTTCTTGGTCTAAAAAGCCATGTGTGTGTTGCTCAGGTACTGGGACCCAGGTCCCAGAGCTGATCCCATGGATGACCTCCGCTACGTGTGGGGTGGCTTTGCTTACCTCCAGGATATAATAGAGCAGGGGATCATCAAAACTCAGACAGGCAAGGAGCGGCCACTGGGAGTATACCTACAGCAGATGCCCTACCCCTGTTATGTGGATGATCTGTGAGTCACACACACACACACACACACACACACACACACACACACATGAATTAATACATGCCCACACTGTCAACACATCTTAGCTTTATTTCTAATACAACTAATCAGCACCTACCAAAGAAAACTGATTAGCAAAGCAGTGCTCTGTACTTCAAAGCAAGTTTTGATCAAACATTTTTTTTGATAACTGGCCAAATGCAGATGCTGTGACATCATATCAACATATTTGTAGCACAGGAGTAAAGAGACAGGATAAGTGAAAGAGGGTAGATCAAAAGCATAAATTCCAACACTTAATCCAAAAATGAGTATCATATATTGATAATTTCTAACTTACTTTTACCTATTTCTCCTTCTTCTCCTCCCTCTCTTTCTCTTTCCAGTTTCATGCTGACACTGAACCGATGTTTCCCCATCTTCATGGTGTTGGCCTGGGTCTACTCTGTGTCCATGATTGTCAAGAGTATTGTTTTGGAGAAGGAGCTGCGTCTAAAGGAGACCCTGAAGGCCATGGGAGTCACTAATGGCGTCATCTGGTCCACATGGTTCATTGACAGCTTCCTCATGATGGCCGTCAGCACCGCCCTCCTCACCGCCATCATCATGGTAAGAAAACCACCTGCAGATTGTTTGGGTTTCACTGCTGTCCAGTTTGAATGATTTTTCCTGCACATTATGGTGAGGCGGAAATCACTTTTGACCCGCTCTGATTTCACAGAGATTTAGAGAAGTGGTGCATTTCATTTTTGAATTTCACACCGCTCTGAAGCTTTTGACAGTCACCTAATCCACCTGTGAGCCAAATGAGTCAATTTTCATGATGTAATTTAACATCGCTTCAGGCTTATCAAATACTCTGAATATAATGACCTATTTATCTCACCTTTTCTCAGTGAATCATTACCAGAATATTTTCCCTGTACTAATAAGGTGGAGATATTGGCTCACTTATTATGCTCACTGACTCACTCATTTGCTCATAAATCATTAATGAAGAGACTGTAAATAGCATGACATCATGGGAAGTTTGTCATCCACTTGACAGAAATGGACAGGCAATGATTAACACCTGCAGCCTCAGTCCTCCTCTCATTACCAGCTGTTCAGCCGACACGTTTCCATGTACTCTTGTGACCCCTAGTGGAAGCTTTTTGTCGAACACTGAGACTAGCCAAATGCTTCCAGAATCACTTCATTTTCACTTCAGTTTTGTTGTATTTTAGCCATGATTTCACCAGGAAGGTTGATTGAAGACTCATTTCTATTTATAGTAGTGCCTTTATGGAGTAGACGGTGGGGGAAGGGGCACTGAAAACAAATATTCACACCTAAGAAGTAGCCAACACTACCAGTCTTTTAAATGTTGGCTAGTATTTACTCCCAACAGAGCAGTTTGAATTTAAGCACCTTTGTATTTCTACATAGAACTATGTGATTTAGAGCCAATTTCATCTAAAGTGTCTCTCCATGTCTCTGGCCTGCAGGGAGGAGGGGTGCTGAACTACAGCAACCCCATCATCCTCTTCCTCTTCCTGCTCAGCTTCACCACGGCCACCATCATGCAATGCTTCCTCCTCAGCGTCTTCTTCAACAAGGCCAACCTGGCGGCAGCCTGCTGCGGCATCATCTTCTTCGCCCTCTACCTCCCCCACATCCTCTGCTTTGCCTGGCAAGACCGCATCACCAAAGACATGAAGATCCTGGTGGTGAGTGTCCCTCCAACACAGCTCCAGGATGGAACAGGAACAGGCAATAATACCGCCTGTTTGCTCACAGTTCTCCTCATCCATCTGTTCAATCTTGTTCTCCCTCAGAGTCTGCTGTCCCAGGTAGCGTTTGGTTTTGGGACGGAGTACCTGTCACGATATGAGGAGCAGGGCCTGGGCCTACAGTGGGACAACATCCGGACCAGCCCTCTGGAGGGGGATGAGTTCTCCTTCCTCACCTCCATCTGCATGATGGGCGTGGACACCGTGCTGTACGCTGTGCTGGCCTGGTACCTGGACAATGTCTTCCCTGGTCAGTGTGTGAGGACGAAGCGAATCGTTTAGTTCTACAGTGAGCTGTAAAAACTACCTGGTGGACATAATAATATCACTTGTACGGATGTGATTATCAAAATGTGATAGATATTGTATTACAAGTTCAGAAATTATTTATTTCCTGAATTTTTGACACACAGTGGCAGGCAAACACAAAATACATCATGTTGAAAGTTGATAATACATATTTGTGACTCTAGTGACTTCTATTGTGTGTCTCCGCTCTGTCCATGTTGAAACATTTTCAGTTGTCTGTTTTGTTGTCATTGATTGAGCACAGAGTTTTTATGTAAGAGACTAATTGTTTTGTCATGGGATTTTCTTATAAATTTAGGGAATTACATATTTTTTAAAATTTATATTCATATTTACAACACTATTTCTCTGAATTACAGGACAGTATGGAATTGGGCGGCCATTTTACTTCCCTTTATCCCCCTTTTACTGGCTGAATACAGTAGCTCCAATTTCAGGTAAGCGCTTAACTTTTAACCACTTATGCTGGACTGGAAAAAAAGTTGTTCCAAAACAGGATATACCAATTCTGAAACAAAATGATTACCTAAAGTCACCCAGCTTCTATTTCTAAAACATGGAGGGTTCCAGCCAGTGACCATAATGTCAACCAGTAACTTAATGTAGCGGTCTTAGCATCACTGTTTTTACTTTTTCAAATGGTGTTTATCTTCATTTTGAATAAAAGTCTCAATAAGTGAAGGTTTTTTAAGTTATAGGTCAGCTGAGACCTGTAGAATAATCTTTGCAATGGTTCCATGTTCGTTCCTGAAGGCAACCCGGAGTTGGAGAAAAAAGGCTTTGACAACCTGGCAAACAAGGAGCAGGGAGACGAGGAGCAAAAACAGGAGCGAGCCAATACTCCCGATGAGCCGGGCTCCTGTGACCACCAGGAGCAGCGCCAGAGGCTGGGGAAGGAGAAGCAAGCCGAGGAAGCAAACGGTAGAGAATGTCATCATCTTCAGAGAGAGAAAAGAAAGTTCTGCTGTCATGTGAAGTTTTACAGCTTTTATGAGGGCGCACAGGGCCCATACTGTGTACTCATAGCAGTTGATTTGTGCATTCTTTTCAGTTTTCATCAATATGACACAAGTTAACATGTCCTTTAGATTCATATTCAGTCTTTTTTCTTTCTTTCTTTTTTTGGTAGTTTATCATAATGATAAACAACATGAAACACTCTTTAAATAAGTGCTCTCAAAATTAACTCACTGTCTAATTATTTAGATCCAAAAATCCATCGGGCCTCTCATTTCAATGAAACTTTTTCAGAGTCACCAGCACGTCTATAGACGTCAACTTTCTCAATGAGCAAAATGTTCTGCCACAGGTTATGATGTCCTTACATAACTTGTACAGCTTACAGGTGCATTTGAATCAAACTACACTCCCACTTGACATCATAATGATGATTTCTCTCCACATGATCAATTACAAAAATCTGTCGAGGGAAAATTCTCCAAACAAAGATTTGATCCCTATTCAGCATCAAAACCATCACACTCTTTAGTTGTTGTTGTTGTTGTTTTACAGTCCCTCTCTCACTCATTCGCTCGCTTTCACCTTTGCTCTCACTTTCTCTCACTGACAGTCACATCCAGTGTGTGGGAACTCAGCGCCCTTGAGCATGTTTGTACTTGCTGGCATATCTGAACACACACACACACACACACACACTGTTAACATCTCACTTCCATGCTTAGTTAATCAGTGACGGAAACTGTTTCGCCTCTTTTACACTAAGTGACATTCCGATCCCCTGATCTCACATCTAACTTATTAGACATATGAATGTTATACTGTCTCATTTATCTAAATATATAAGTTTAATACTGAAGCTGTCTCTCAGTCCTGGGTGTTAAACAAAGAAGGCTACTGCATTTAATAAAATAAGAGGAAGTTTTCTTTATTTTTTCTTATCACTCCCCTGATAACCTGCCTTTTTTGTACTTGTTGTGGATTTGTATGAGAGAAAGGAAGCGTCATGAATATACTTTATATTCAAATCATAGTTCCCCTGTCGTTTACAAAGTGGGTGCACAAAGATACCCAGAGGACATTTCATCAGAGCAGCAAAGCTGCTGCAAGTGGAAAGGCATCAGAGATTTGACCATGTTCTTGTACAGACAGAGATAAAAGAAAAAGGGAAATCTCTCTCTAGAGAAAGTGGAAATCACTTCAAGATGCTGCAAGCTTGGAATCATCAGGTTCTCACAGCAGCCATTTTGACATGAAATAGCAGGTGAACACAGGTGTTCCTAATGATATTAAGGTTCTGATCCATTTGTTGCAGAGTCTTGGAACAGAACCTTAATGTCATTAGTAACACCTGTGTTTACCTGCTCCATATTAATAGCTTTGAAAAAGGTGTAATCTATTGAGATTTTTAAAAAATCTGATTTCAGTTTATTTTGTTTTGCCTCTATCTTTGATGCTAAAACCTTTGATAACTGGACATGCTGTATGCTGGACCACAGGAAGACCTGTACTCGTGCCACAGGAAGCCTGTGTGCAGAACTATATTAAAACTCATTTTTGATCCCAACTTTTATTTGAACTTGTTTTGTCATGGTTTTTTGACAAAAGTATTACTCACTACAGCTTCTAGTTCTGCTAAAGTAACTTGTGTTGTTGTCATTCCTGTGCTCAGGCCAGCCATTTTTTGAGGCAGAGCCAGCAGACCTGGTGGAGGGGGTCTGTGTCAAGGACCTGGTCAAGGTGTTCGGCAGCAGCTGCAGTCCGGCTGTGGATGGCCTGAGCATCAGCTTCTACGAGAGCCAGATCACTGCCCTTCTGGGCCACAACGGTGCCGGGAAAACCACCACCATGTATGCCTGACACACACACACACACACACACACACACACACACACACACACACACACACACACACACACACACAGTAGGTTAGACTACTTTTTTACTGTGATTCCAGAAATAGAGAAGTCACAGAAACATGCAGAAAATCACCTTAATCCTCTTATCCACTCTGTTTGCATTTCATAAAGATTTGCATGTTGTCTTTTAAAGGCTGCTCGATTTTACAGGAAAGCTCTTTTTGTAAATAGTTTTTGACAGATGATTCACAGAGTTATTTAGGCTAGTAGGTAGTAGTATAGTAGGCAGAGACGCATATTTGTACAATTGTACACACACACACTTCATTCCTCATATCTTCCTGTCACACACTCTCTCTCAGGTCCATCCTGACTGGTATGTTCCCCCCCACCTCGGGAACAGCCACCATTTATGGCAAGGACATCCGGACAGACATGGACACCATCCGACTGTCTCTTGGCATGTGTCCGCAGCACAACATCCTCTTCCAGCAGTATGTAACTCTCTACATATGCAGGAAGTAGGGGCTAAAATGTGCACAATGTAGCATGACTCAATAATTTGCACATTTCACTCAGATATTAGAGGAAGATATTAGAATCTTCAGTGTTTGCACTGCATTTTACATCATGTGCCACTGGGTCAGATTCAGCATCATGGAAATCTGCTGAACTGTTTTCAGAAGTACAAAAGCAAACCAGCAATCAAAAATAAATGATAAGTAATATTGGAAAAATCTCATGTGTTTCTAATAATAGCAAAGCAATGTACAGAATGTAAAGTTGAATGATTTAAAATGTACTTGCTGGATGTCTCTCTTTCTCTCTCTGTCAGCATGACTGTGGAGGAGCACATCCTCTTCTACTCCCTGCTGAAGGGAAGTCCAATAGCAGAGGCTGAGGAGGAGATGGAGAACATGCTGCAGGATCTGGGTCTGCCCCACAAGAGAGACGAAGTGTCCCAGAACCTCTCAGGTCTGTCTGGGTATTTGGCACTCACATCACACATTCACATACACGGTTTCCCTTTAACAGCACAGTCCAGTCTCAGGTTCAGTCCTTCAGAATGTCTGCCCTGCTCCAAACATGCTACATGGTCTTATCTTTCCAGGGGGCATGCAGAGGAAGCTGTCGGTAGCCATGGCATTTGTTGGCGGGGCTAAAGTGGTGATCCTGGACGAGCCCACATCTGGGGTGGACCCCTACTCCAGACGCTCCATCTGGGACCTGCTCCTCAAATACCGTGCAGGTACTGACCTCTGCTGGCTGGAGGAGGGTACAGACCTGAATATCATGTGGTAGCAGCAAAGCACTGATGGATTACAACTAAATTATGAGACCATCAGAAGTCCAGATAATGTTTTCTTTTAACTTTTGTTTTTCAAACATTACGCTGTCACATGCTGACGCCTCCTTCCTCCCTCGTCCTCCCTGCAGGGCGTACAGTGATCATGTCCACCCACCACATGGACGAGGCTGACCTATTGAGTGACCGGGTGGCCATCATCTCCCAGGGCCGACTCTACTGCTGCGGTTCCCCCCTCTTCCTCAAAAATTGCTTCGGTGCCGGCTTCTACCTCACTGTCGTACGGCGCATGAATTATGACGGACCCAAGGTGGGCTGGAAATCTATTACGTGTGCATTAGGGTTTGATTGGTATTGATTGGAATTGAGTTTTTGAGAGCCAGTTGTTACATTTTTTGGGTAAAACTAGATTCTGATTTTTTTTTTTTCATGCCAAGTAATTTAAGGAAAGTGAGAGATTAAACATTGCTTTCAGAATTTTTTTCTTTTCAGGATGGAAACATTTAGAGCATCAACTAAAACTCTCCACAGAAGGCCATAATAAAAGTAATAATAATAAAACTTGTCTGGAGTGTGATCAAAATATCTTATTAGAATTAATCCTGTAATTTGATCCTATAATCCATTTTTATATAATAAATAGGTAATCTATCAAACTGCATCATATCCATCATATAGGAGGGAAATGACTGATTAGAACAGATCTAGAACGGCCCATATCAGCTCTTGCGAATGCATTGGTGCCTCTGTCATTTGTATGTAAATAAATGATGGGTAGAAAAAAAATGTACAGTAAAATGACTGTATATACTACTCATGGGGAGATGAGACTAATGATAGCTTTTTGCTATTTTTTTGTCCTGCAGGTGAACTGTGACTGCACAGAGGATTGCTCCTGTAAATGTTCCAAGTGCTTAAAATTCAAAGAGAACCAGGAGGAGAACCAGACCCCAGGCAGACAAATGGATGGTGAGGCTTGTTTTAGTAATCACAGCATCACTCTAAATTCATTATCAGACTACTGAATTCTGTGTTCAGTCTATTCATTTAAAATAATAAGATGATGGCAAACAATCCCTCCTACATGTGGGTAAACAGCAGCTTTGCCTGGTGCCTACACACCTAGATACTTTTTGCACATAATAAATATGTGGCTCTCTGGTTATTTGTAAATCTGCTGTAATTTCACATATTATTTCTACATTTCCCCATGCTCCTCATTTGTTATCACATATTGCACATGTTTCATGGTATATATTTTCTTATAATACATATTTTTGTTGTGTTTTCTTTGTCTTGCTCTACTGCTGCTACCCCTTTTTAATGCTACAATCCATACTTCTTTCATGTTTTCATTCATACCTTCTCAAAATGTAATGTTGATATTGTCTGTTGTGAAATCACTCAAATCAAGTACTTTGCTCTCATCTACATTTTATTTTCCCTGTGTCCTATCACTGTTTGCTGCTGCAATGACCCAATTTTCCTGTAGGGATTATTAAAGTTTAGTCTTATTTTACTCTACCTTTCCTAGAGGAGAGGAGGACTGGAGATGAGAGGTTATAATATTAACAAGATGGCAGGGCTGCTGGGATGTAATGGGAGATTAGACAAGACATAAACAGCCTTCATTTCTCCTCTCCAGGTAACGTGGAGAGCATCACAGCCCTGGTCCATCATCACGTCCCAGAGGCCCGTCTAATTGAGGCCATCGGTCAAGAGATGACCTACCTGCTGCCCAACCGTGACTTCCAGCCCAGGGCGTACGCCAGCCTCTTCAGGGAGCTGGAGGAAACCCTGCTGGACATCGGCCTCAGCAGCTTTGGTGTGTCTGACACCTCACTGGAGGAGGTGCGTGGACTGGAATGGAAAGATTAAGTAGTAATAGAAATACTAATTGTAGCAGTAATTCTAATAGTAGTGGTAGTAGTAATGGTAGTAATGGTTTTAGTAGTTGGAATACCAGAAAAAAAGTCAGACATATTCACGTTATGGTTCTTGGTCTTGAAAACAGTAAGACGTTCACCAAGCTACTGACAGAAATGGTCCCCTAAAGAAGAGCTGTTGAAATTCCAATGATTCCAACAGCTTCTCAGAAACAAATACAATAGAAAAACAAACAGGACAGTTCCACTGAGGCACCCATCACTTCCTGACCTTCAACATGTCAGTAAAGACATAAAGGCTCTGTTTTATGAGGCAAGTTGATTCAGTCCTCTGCTCCACAGTATCATAAGAAACATCACCTAATCTAAGATGCCGGCATCTTTTTCTTGTAGATCTTCCTAAAAGTCACCGCTGATGGGAACAACCGGAAATGTACTCAAGGTAAAGAAAGAAAGCCAAACCGCAACAAGTTGTTGTGGTTGTAATTTCCTTCAGCTGTTCTCTCCCTTTTCCTTTGTGTGCCAGATACTTAGCTGTGTCTGTTCTAGCCGTGTGTTTTCTGTCTCTACATCTCATCACATCTTGAATCCTTTGTATTCAACCACCTAACTCTCTTAGACAAGAAAACGTTGCAGCGGATTACACGAGCCAGTCTCTGTGGACTCAACAGAGTGGCAGTTTATGTGGAACCTCCAAAAGGTGACAGTGACTTTCAGGTCACACCTCTGGAAAATCGCTGCTGTTGTGGAAAAAACACAGCTGGATTTTTTGGTTGTTTTCCTTTTGAACTGAAAGTTTACAGTCTTTAATCTGTTGAGAGTTTCATGGTCTGTGGGCACATGAAAAACAATTTCCTGTTGCATCATTTCAAAAATACATAAAAGTCAATGAGAAAATAGCCATTCTTTGTTAATTCCTGAAAAACAGAGCTGTTTTTCCCCAGCAGCGGTGGTATGCAAAAAGCTTCAGCTTGGGCTTATAGTGATAAAAGGGCAAAATCCACGTGAAATAAAAGTTGTCATCCATGGTACCATGGATGGTGCGTCACAGCAGTAGCAGGCAGAAAATGCTGAACTGTGTGGCTTAAAGCTAGTAGAGAAAAGCTGGTTCATGCAGAATGCTTCCTGGTGTCCAGGGAGGACCACACATGCTTAGCTTGCTGGCTGCCATCTTTAATCTAGCTTTGGCAACACCTGCATGTCCAGTCCATTTATGCATCTTAACTTCAACCCTATACTTCAGACACAGATGGGGCTACGCACACCAATGGCCAGGGCCCATGTGGGTTCCCCGAGGACAATGGAGGCAAAGGGTCCTACCAGGTCAGAGGTCTGTGTTTGATCATCAAACAGTTCTTTGCTCTGCTGATCAAGAGGTTCCATCATGCCACACGCTCCCACAAAGACTTCTTTGCCCAGGTAACCTTGTTGTCACTGCTGAAAAGAAATGTAACTGTTCTGATCAGGTGTAACTGTGTTACATGCAGCCTGCATGTTATTCTTAGCATGCTCTATCAGACAAAAGCCATTTTACTTTAATCCTGATGCTATGAAGAGCTGTGATTCTTCTATCACATCTTTTAGAGGTGTTGACATCTTGACTGCACACTCTCTGGACACATTGTAACGTCTGGATATAACATCTCATCAGATCCTAGTGTGACTCATAATGTTATGCTCAAAGTAATTGACAAAGACAAATGTTCATTGCACCTCTGTGGGTATTATGCTAAATCAGGGCTGGCTGTCACAGAATTAAATTTCTGAAGGACACCAAGGCCCTGATGTTGCAGATAAAAGAGTCATTTACTTAGGCGAATGGCCTGCATATTGTGGTCCACACAGATTTTCATGAGAGTGTTTATCAAGTATTCAAATGTCTGTTTTATCTCTGTTTCTGCTAGATTGTGTTGCCAGCCAGTTTTGTGTTCCTGGCGCTGACATTTACTCTGATCATTCCACCTTTTGGAGAGTATCCCAGCCTGACCCTCAGCCCCTGGATGTATGGGAGACAGTTCACTTTCTTCAGGTGAGTGTTAGGAACTAGACCACCTACATCCATTTAACTGACATTAGGGGCTCTATTTTTGTGAGTCAGTGATGCCCGATGGCACAAAATTCTGTGAAGTGCACCCATGACATGGCAACTGATTTTTTATACTATTGGGGCCAGAGGTGAGCAATGTCACTGCAGTGCAGCTGGAAACAGGGAAGGTTAAGTTGGAGAAATACATTATCAGCAGATGTGCTAGAGGCCGGCATTAGTCATCATCACTTATCAAGTCATCTCTTTTCCTTCCCTTTAAAAGCAGTTCACTCTCTGCCACAACACTGTGCACAATTTGGTGATGGAAGAGAATAGTCTGGAGTCTGGAAGAGTTCTGCTACAGAAACTCTTCCAAGAGGAAACTGGATCTATGAGGTGCAAAAGCAAATATATGGCACCATAAATTACAATACAAAAATGGGTGCAGATTTTTCTTAGTGTGCAGAAAATGCCACTTAGCTAGTGCAAAGCTGCCTGTGCCCACACGAAAATAGAGCCCTGTGAATTCATTCAATTCTTCAGACTGAACCTAAAATTGCCAAACTGTCTCCACACCAAATGCATGTCAGTTGGACTGAATTTCTTATCGTAATCTAACTATCTGCATGGTATTATCATTACCATTTTCCTTTGCAGTAACGAGCGTCCCATGGATGCTCAGATGAGATACTTTGGTGAAGTTTTGCTGGACAAGCCTGGCTTTGGGACTCGCTGCATGGTGGATGAACCGCTGGAGTGAGTAGCCCAACCAAAATGATTTTAGATCTATTTTTATTGCAGGCTTTGTTCCTCAATGTGACAAATATGATTAAGGGCATAACTGTGATTGTTCATACATTTTAGAGAGATGTATGATTGTTAGGCATTGTGGTGTGTGTGTATATTGATGCAGCACATGTGCGTGTACATGTGCTGCATCAAGTCTCAACAAGTCTGAAAATTTATTTCAGCCAAAGTTAACCAACTTCCTGTTCTGTGCCACTGTTGCCCCCCTCCGTGCTGTTTTGCTTGATTGCATGTGTCCTTTCTCCCAATGTTAGAGACTTTCCATGTAACAACATCACCACAGAGTGGGAGATGCCCCTGGTTAACCCTGCCCTGATAGAGATGCTGGCTGGTCCAGAATGGAGTGCCATCAGACCCTCCCCAGACTGCCGGTGCAGCACACCCAAGAAACTCACCATGCTTCCTGACTGCCCAGCAGGAGCAGGAGGCCTGCCGCCTCCACAGGTGGGTGTGTGGGATATGAAATGCCTACAGTAGGAAGTGTTCACATGTAAACACATGCACATGAGTGAACGTGTCACATGGGATATACATTTCACCATTGCCAATGAGCATCTCATGCAAGATTTATGTGTTACTTTTTCTACACCAGAGGATCCAGTCAACAGGAGATGTTCTCATGGACCTGACAGGCAGGAATATCTCTGACTACCTGGTGAAGACCTACCCCAGCCTCATCAAAACCAGGTATAGTATCTATTGTACTGACCAGTCTCTAGCAGACTCTAAAGGAATATCCATGTCATTTACAGATTTTTACAACTGGTTTGATTAATTTCACAACAGCTTCAAAGTGCAGAACTCAATGCAAAATAAAATCTTAAATACATTTAGAAGAGAAAATAAAATTGACTGTGTCAAATGTGGTGGTGCATCATGCAGAAGGTTTATTGTAGCATCAGAACACTAAATATCTTCCGTCTTGAATTTGAGTCTATTTGGTCTATTGCTGAATTCTAAAATCAAATGGTCACATCACATCAAGTCATCAAACAAAATAATTCTCATCAAAACAAAGAATACAAGATAATTTCCTAATATTTAGATTATAAATGAATTAATTAAATGAAAACTACTTTTTTCCCTTTGAATTGAATGGTAGTGAGATATTAAGAAAGTATTTACACAGTCTATTCCTAATTCCTTCTCTAATCTCTATTCTTTCTAGCTTGAAGAGCAAGTATTGGGTGAATGAACAAAGGTAATTTAATTTTTGCAATAAACTGTTTTACTATGTGTTTGCATTTAGATTCAAAAACTAGTATAAATTTATGATATGATGAATAGAGTAGAAGTCTACATGTACTTCACTGTGTGCTAAGTGCAAAAGCAAGACAGGTCAGTATCACCGTACATGTAATGGTGTAACAGTCCGCCTAGTGGTTGTAATGGGTTAGTGCAGATTTGGCCTGCAGCAGTTACTGTACAGTGAAGCCTTATAGATCCCAGCGGTGTTTCCTCTGTGCTCTTCAGGTATGGAGGTATATCAGCAGGAGGACAGCTTCCTCTGTTAGAGGTGAATCCTAAGATCATCCAAGATATTGCAGCTCAGCTGGGACAACTGCTCAATGTTACTGGGGTATGACTTCACAATTCAGCACTGTCCCTACGTGTATGTGACTGTGTCTCTGTGTGTGAGCATGGGCACGCAAGTATCTGTACATATTTCTAAGCCTGTACATGTTATTGTCTTGCTTTTAACGTTGATTTGTCTTGTAATTGGCCCTCAAATCTCTTTTGCAGGGAAAGTACTCCAAACAAACACTGAAGAACATAGGGATGTTTCTCAGGACCATGGAGACAGAGAATAACGTAAAGGCAAGTCCAGTACAACTTCAGCAGCCAGATGAAACCTCTAGAGGCCACGTCTGCCCCATTATATTACACAACATAAACACTACATAGTTTTAGTGTGATTCCGGTGCCAGTGCCTGCTTTGGTGTGAAAATAATTATGCAAACGTCTGGTTTGGTATCTTTTTAAAATATTGGTTTCATACTGTTGAAAAAAATGCACATGATTTAAATTCTATTTTTTTTTTACATTAGTATCCCCATTACACATACATGATGTTACGGTCGTTTCACATTTGCATAACTCTGGTTACACTTTGTACCAAAACCCAAGTACGTACTTTTCCAACATGAGCTGTATTTGTTATTACAGACCTGTTATACTGCATCAATCAGTCAATTAGCCAGCCAATCAATCTTGATTACAAAGTGCTGCTCAACAAAACTAGAAGCACACACATGGCATCAGACTTGCCGAATAACATTGTCTTCAGCAGCAACACAGACACATTGAAGTTCCGTCAAACACAGAACTGTCATACATTTATTTAAATCCACACTCACACACGTCAGGCAGATAGGAATGTTTACAAGCCCTCTGGTAATGTGTCTCACATCACAATGAAAACAGTTTGTCATCAGCAGGATTCAAAGCTGCACAGGGAGACCCCAATGGATTTCTTCACCTTAATCACTCAGCCACGACAACTCACTCTTCAAAAACCCCCACACAGCATCTGTCTCCAGCTTATCAGTGTTCATGGGATTTGACAGTAACTTGCTGATGTTAGCCTAAATGTTCTACATGTAGCAATGATCTTCAAAAAAAGAGAGAGAGAGAGAGTAGTAATCCATGCTAAAAACAAGTTATAATGAACATATACAAATTTGCATGTCACATTAAAAGCTAGTTTATTAGTTATGCAGGTGACTTCTTGTGGGTTTCAGTCATCTTTTGATTTGTGTTTCAAAAGAGAAGCAACATTTGTGCAAGTGAAGCTCACAATAGATGTTGAAGCCAACTTCACTGATCACCTGACTTGTAGCTTTTTCACTCCCAGACACGGCATGTTCACCAGTGTTACATCATCCTGTCAGTGGCTGTGTTGTCAGACATGGAAACAGTACAGGCCTACATCAATGTTCAGAACCAAGGCCAAGTGACAAGTTGGTACTCCTACAGCATAAATCCCATTCAAAAGTAAAAGACCTGGTCTAAGATTTCTTAGGCAATCTAAATTCTAGTCTGTTCTATTGCATGAGTCAAATCTCAAAACTTTAAATATAATGCTTTGTATATGACTGAAATGACTGACTGTAGTGTAATTCTCTACAGAAATAAAGGGGGGTGCACTTGCCTAACTAACTAATGTGATCCTTTTGTTTAAAGCTGGCATGTTTATGCCACAATAGTAATATAATAATTATATGTACAATTATTAACATAAAACATATTAATTAATATATAATTAATATGTACTGGTCTGGTTGATAAGACCTGAAACTAGCGACTGACACCATAAACTCATGGGTGGAGATGTTTACTGAGATAATAACTCTAGTGAGGAGTGATTTTGCAATCGTCGTCCATACTCAGACTATTTAGAGGTCCAACCTGTGTGGATTATTGTAACAAAAGACTGTAACAAACCAGGGAAACCTCATTTACATCCATTGGCTGACAAACTGAAAAAAAAGCTTTTATATGTGTGGTTGAAATCTAAAATTGCTAATCAAAAGCTTTTTATCAAGCCTTTATTGTGTTTAGTGATGAAAGTAATAATAAGATCATTTCAGATAGTAGTAGTGTAATCAGTGTTGAAGACAATGTCGTCTGTGAGCCACTAAGTCACATTCTGCACTGTTACTGTTGTTTCCTCTCTTCCCTCTCAGCTCACTCACTCATGTATAAAAAGTACAAACATGTCACTCTGCAGAATAGGAGAGCAGCATCCAGCTGCAGACTCAGAGATGAGCCTGTAGCGCGCCAGAAGTAATGCATCGCCCCTCCTTAATCCAAATCCTAACATTAAGCTCCTACTTTAACCTTAATGTCTGGCAGAAAGCACTTCACACTTCACCCTTGTGTGTTTTTCATTCTTTTTTTCTTTTTTTTTTTACTTCCAACATTGGCATTTCAGACACACCAGAGGCTTGTCGCGCAAGGGGCTTCTTCTTCTGCAGCTAGATACTATTGGAATATGAGGTCATATCTTGACAAGCCAGCACTTAGAAGTATTTGTCCAACAGAATCGCAGATCTAACAAAGCATTTGCCTCATTTGACTGCACTTCATCCTTTGTACCAGCAGATGTCACTCATGTGACCTTTGTTAATTGAAAGTCCCCCCCAGTTACTGCATGACCTCAGTCATTTTCAAAACTCTTCATGTGCAAGAAAGGGATATGTGATTATTCCACCAATCAAAATGAGTCTCATTTGTGCAGCAGGTTTATCAGGGGCGTAGACTGGTTGTGCCAGCAGTCTGTAATTAGCTATATGCTCCCATTTTACCAGGTACACCTGTTGCACAGGTTACTCTCATTTTGATTTAGACTGTCATCGGTGGAGATAATCCTACATCACTGAACAGTCAGGAAGAGTTTTGAAAATGACTCAGTCAAGAAATCACTGGAGGGGGTTTGAAGGGGTAGTGAACCATTTTTGATTGATTTGGCAAGAAGCGTCCCGGAGAACGGGGTAGATGGTGCTGCCACAGTGTATTATGACTGGTAGTAAAAGCAGCAGGAGCAGAACTTGTAGAAGTAGGTGCTGATCATCATTAAACGTGTTTGTGCAGGTTTGGTACAACAACAAAGGCTGGCATGCTATGGTGTCCTTCATGAACGTGGCCAACAACGCCATCCTCCGCGCAAACCTGCCCAAAGGAGCTAACCTGGACGAATATGGAATCACTGCCATCAACCACCCTCTGAACCTCACCAAACAGCAGCTCTCTGAGATCACTGTGTGAGTGACCACTGATAATACAGTGAGACTGTCCTTGTCCAGTCAGAGTCTCTGAAACATTTACTTAGATGTTGAAAACAGAAATTCAGAATCCTTATGTTTCCTACCCATTATATCTCTGAATTACAAACTTTTTTTCTGCTACATGTGCTAGGTTCAGAAAGGTTTGTGCAGGAGCTTTTACACAAAATTGACTTTTTAATGTTGCTATCCACACTTCAATGACACCAGAACCTGACATGTACCAGGAATAAGAAATAATGCACCAGTTTAACAGTGTTAAAGTGTTTGTTTTAGGGTGAACTTCTCCTTTAAAACAAAAGTTCTCATGCACAGAAAATGTCTCAACTATGTTCAGCAGCTATTTGTTTTGTTCTCCGTCTCCAGCCTCAGCACCTCAGTGGATGCAGCGGTGGCCATCTGTGTCATCTTTGCCATGTCCTTTGTCCCGGCCAGCTTCGTCCTTTATCTCATCCAAGAGAGGGTCACCCAGGCCAAACACCTTCAGTTTGTCAGCGGTGTCAGCCCACTGGTGTACTGGTTGGCCAACTTCCTCTGGGACATGGTACCAATAATCCTGTTGTCCTCTGAACTGTCATGTTGCCTGAAAACAAAAACAAAAGCATTACATAATTACACAGCCCTTTAGCTGTTGATTTGCATGACCTTTGGGCCCTTGCAATTTGCTAAAACCCCACTGTGTAATCAAAAAAAAAAGCTCTCTTCTCCATTGATGAGCTAGCTCTTGTTGATGCTGGTGTTTTCTCTCTCCAGGTGAATTACTCAATCAGTGCAGCGATGGTGGTGGAGATTTTCATTTATTTTGACAAGAAGTGCTACACCTCTCCAACTAACCTTGAACCTCTTGTGGCTCTGCTCATGCTTTATGGGTAAGATTTATTTTCTGTTGTTTGTTTTTTTGTTTTTAATACTTGTATCATGACTTTTCTACACCATTACAAAGTAGTTTGAAACAAAAAACAAACAAGCAAGAAAAGTGAAACCCAGAAATCAAGTAAATGAATGATACCACAGCTTTCCTTGACAAGCTTAACCAATATGGGTTTTTGAAGTTGGATTTTGATATTTTTGCACTGAAGCTGAACGGCTGAGATTTTCTGCCCAAAAGTGTTTCCTCTAGTACACGATAGCATGACTGTATGCCAACATTGTCTGTGCCTGGAGCATAACTAACACTTTAGCCAGTGCCCTCTGTCTTTTGTTCTGCATTTGACTCATACACAACTAAAAAATATCAAGTTGTCCAATGTCCACCTATCAAACGTAAATTACAAAGTATTTCAGCAGAATTAGTACCATATACAGAAAGCTCACTTTTCATATTTGTCCCTGTCTGCTATAGACTGAGTTCAACATACAATATCTTTAGCAGTAGTGGTAGCAGCAGTAGCAGCAGCAGTATTATTTGTAGTACTTGTAGGAGTAATGCAGTTCTAGTAGAAAAAATATAAATAAATGTATAAATAAATAACCAAAGTTGCAAGTATTCAGTTTTTCCCACAGAATTCCTTGTGAAGGTGGAAAAGCCCCTTGAAATATGATCTATACTGTACCATAATGTTGAAATATTATAATTTATTGGTAATAGGATTATCTATTAATGAACAGCTCTCTGGAATCCAATCAAAATGTCACATGAGAATTAATTCAGGTTCCAGGCTGAACCCCACTGTCTTTTCTTACATTACTATTCTCATAGCGATGAGTGGGAGTTTCTTCTTTCTTGGTGTTGACTTGCGTCTCACACAGGACACAGGGTCAGTTTTCAGATGCCTCCACTGGCAGCCATTTTTCATCCTCTGGGCTAAGTCCAGCCTCTGTCACTGGCAGATTGTCGTTACACGCCTGTGGATCAGGTTTACTGCACAGTTCATGATACAGTAGCTTTCCAACACACCCAGAGTGACACATGAAACCAGACACATAACCGTGTGAAAGCAGAATCCTCCAACACTCCTGGTGGATTAGACTGGAGTGCCTGTGAGGAGTAAAGCTTTTTACAGTTTTTACAGTTTTGTTTTCAAATTATCATCTTCTGTTCAGCTGTGATATAAATGACATGTTTTCTCCATGTCCTCTTTCTCTTGTAATTTGTTAAATATTGCATATATATTGATACATTGATATAATTTTCTTCTTATGGCATACTGCACACATTTCATACAGTATTTTTTGGTATGTTTTCATATTATACCTATTTTTTTCTTCAACTCTTCTATCTCAACAAGTTCTACTCCAGCTACTAGCTTGTATAACCAAATGATCCATATTTTTCATACTTTAATTCATGTATTTCAGCTCAACATGTTGTCTGTTGCTTTATGGTTAATACCTGCCACTTGCTAAGCTGTTAGTAATAGTGGAGCTTCTTTTTGCTGTTGGCAATTATTATTGCTGCTGCCACCACCCATTTCCCCACAGGGATCAATAAAATGTCATGTAATCTTCCCAAGCTCAGGGTCTGAATGTTAGAGCCCAAATAAAACTTGAAGGTTCCTGCCCCACTTCCTCTCTCTGAAGAGGATAAATATGTTGGAAGTAAGTTTTCCAACACTTTCACTCCTTCCACCATCGGCCATATTGCAGAAACCCTGACAGATTCTTCTCTGTTTGCAACGGAAAACAGCACCTTCTTCCTGTTTTGTGCTGTGAAACAGTCCAGCTGATTTCACGCCATATCCAGCCCGGTGTCACACAATGTAAAATGCATGGTAGCCTTCTCAGCAAATGTCTCATTTGTTCACAGTAATCATACCAATATCACAGAATCAGTGCAGTAATGATTGATTGTAAATGCATATTTAAGAGTCTGTACTACAAAATAATGGGACCACCTTTCTTCATCCTGAATTGCACTTTTGTATAGTGTATTCTTAGTGTATTTTGCACCCTCAGCGTAGACTCTGGCATTTATTGCATTCTTGTCCTCATCACTCCCATCTCTCTCTCTTTCTATGTGTGTGTGTGTGTGTGTGTGTGTGTGTGCTCGCTCGTCCTCACTCCAGCTGGTCTGTGACACCCATGATGTATCCCATGTCCTACATGTTCAGCATCCCCAGCACAGCCTACGTCTCTCTGTCATGTATCAACCTCTTCATCGGCATCAACAGCAGCGCCATCACCTTCATCCTGGACCTGTTTGAGGGCACCACAGTAAGACCAGGGGCCTCATGACTGATCATCTGAATCTGATCATCTTAACCATCATTTAGCAGGAGCATGTCTGAAAAATATCAGCAACAAACGGAAGAAAAGGATAAATGACTATAGCAAATGGGGAGGATTTAAAATGCATTTCACAGTCCAATGTGTTTCAGTGTGTCAGATAATTCTAAAAAGAAGTCAAGTGCATGTGTAAAGTTGTGTCCAGTAACTCCATCTTAAGTCTACAGTGAGCTGCGCTACACTACACTAAGAAAATTCCATAAAATTCCTTCGGTTAAGGCTTGTAGCTCTTTGGTGTGATGTAGAAAGAGTTTTTGCATGACACCAAGTCAGAAACACTTGGCTCTTTACAGTGTGAGAGGAGACAAAAGTCCTAGCCAAGAATCTTGGCAAACATTTTACAATACAACATGACACCTCCATCTCACCTGGCCCATCAGCATCATCAGAGCTGCCAACTCTGCCTCTCTCTCTGTCTCCAGGCTCTGTACAAGTGTAACCAGCTGTTAAAGACCGTGCTGCTCATCTTCCCCCACTACTGCCTGGGCCGGGGTCTCATAGACTTGGCTATGAACCAGGCTGTGACTGATGTCTACGCACGTTTTGGTAATTAGAAGACGCATACATGTGCACGCACGCACACACACACACACACACACACACACACACACACACACACACACATACTCTGAAAGTCGGGGCACTTATTCTGCTCACTCCCAAAGGTAGAGAAATAGCTGACGCCTGTGTGTGTGTGTGTGTGTGTGTGTGTGTGTGTGTGTGTGTGTGCACGTGCATGTACGTCTTGTGCGCTTTATGTCTATGTTTGGGCATAGATGTATCCATCTATGTGTGTGGGTGCTCTTCCATCCAGATAACAGTCCTCTTGTGTTGCATTAGGTAGCTGAAC
>OMLF01057678.1:27281-54188 GCA_900302615.1 Holocentrus rufus | reverse complement strand
ACATACACAGGATCGACGATCCCTGCTGTGGACCGAATCTGTGTCGGAGTATCGCCTGGAGAGGTATGTGCGGTTTGACAGCCAGTATTTTCACCCTGGAGGAAACACACTCATCACTTTGCTCTTGCTCTGTCTCATTCTGTCTACCTCCAACGCAGTGCTTCGGTCTCCTGGGAGTGAATGGAGCAGGAAAGACCACCACCTTCAAGATGCTGACCGGAGACATTGACATCACCGCGGGAGAGGCCTCAGTTTCCGGTCACAGGTTGGTCATGAAACTGAAACTGGCTGATATTTTGTGCCGATAATTGTTGTTTCGTCTTTAAATTGAACCAGTTTACCGCAAAAATGCAAGTTAACAGTATTCAAGTTTTCTTTTACTCTAGGAAAAGCGAAAAAGTATCTGATTTATTTAGACTATGGAACACCAAAACTCTTCATTGAACTGTCTGTTGAAGCCCACTGTTTGTTCCTACTTGCGACATAAGTTGACACTGAGGTTGCCGTCTTGTGCAGAATCTGCTCAAAATGTCTCATGAGCACCAAGTCAGGTTAAAGTCTTCCCATAGACAACAGTGTAGTACTGATCGATTCTACAGTGAATATATATCAGACAAACTGGTCATGTCCATCATGTCTGACTGGTTCATATATGTATTTAATTCAGTTAAAACTCAGCCTCACAAGTTAGTTACTACAATGCAAAACCACCCTCAATTTCTATCAGCTCTTCTTTTGTTTGTGTGTGTGTGTGTGTGTGTGTGTGTGTGTGTGTGTGTGGCTCAGAATCCACATGAATTTATCCACAAAGTAGAATATACAGTAATTTGTTTTGGTGGCTTTGCAGTGCAAAAAGATATCGACAGTTTACATTAGTTACATAGTAAATAATAACACACAGTCAGGCCTCACATGTAGTGAGTCCAAAGAGGAAACTGAACAACAGACAGTCTGTTGTATTTCACATATCTGATTCAAATCAGTAGTGAATGATTACATCAGATGGAGCTCGACCTTACAGTCTGTTTTGTTTCTCTTGTGTTTCTCTTGGCAGCGTTTTGACCAACATCCTGGACGTTCACCAGAACATGGGCTACTGCCCCCAGTTTGATGCCATAGATGAGCTGTTGACAGGCAGGGAACATCTCTACCTCTACGCCCGCCTCCGAGGTGTCCCAGAGTCTGAGATCAGCAGGGTGAGATGTGGCTTTTACAGAGCATGACAATATTCTGGAAAAAAAAAAGACTCTGGTTCTGGCAGTTGTGAGCAGTGGTGGTTGTTCACACTACCATACAATCAGTCAAAGTTTGACTGAACATGAGGCTCTGTCCACCCTCCCTGTTCAGGTTGCAGAGTGGGCCATCCAGAAGCTGGGGCTGTCAGAGTACGCGAGCCGAAGTGCTGGGACCTACAGTGGAGGCAACAAGAGGAAACTCTCCACTGCCATCGCCATGATAGGCTGTCCTGCTCTGGTGCTGCTGGTGAGGCCAACACCAACAGGAGTGCTAGCTTTTGGTTCAGACCTCAGCCATGCAAGCTTCCAGTATTTATTTGTCTCACAACCATACATGACCATGTTCAAGAGACTGGAAAGACACCTATGTTGGCATAATGTCATACATAATGTAAAATTTATAAAATTTTTATTATAAAAATTTGTGGTTGGGGGGGTTGCACGTTTGTAAAATGTGTGCTGATGTGTATGTTGTTGCCCTCATGCCGTGTCAGGATGAGCCCACCACAGGCATGGACCCCCACTCCAGACGCTTCCTCTGGAACTCCATCATGAGCGTCATTCAGGACGGACGAGCTGTGGTCCTCACCTCACACAGGCAAGCTCTCTCTCTCTCTACATGTGTGTGTGTGTTTATGTGTGTGTGCGCCGATGTCTGTGAGTGCACATTTTCATTCTAACCGTGCTTCCTCCTCTTCACAGTATGGAGGAGTGTGAGGCCTTGTGTACCCGCTTAGCCATCATGGTTAATGGATCCTTCAAGTGTCTGGGAACCATTCAGCATCTCAAATACAAGTTAGTCATTTAACTTCATCATTCTATAAAAAACATTAAAATTCTCTTCCTGATAATAGATGAAAATAACATCTGTTTGGGATACTCTAAAATGATCATTTTGAGATGATCATCTTCAGTATGATGTAGCCCTTTTGTGTTGAGAAGACTAATTTTGCCTCATACTGGTGTGAGTGCAGGTTTGGTGATGGCTATGTGGTGACCATGAAGATCAGGGCAGCTAAGCCACGTTGTGCCCCAGACCTGAACCCTGCTGAGGCCTTCATGGAGAGCACCTTCCCTGGCTGCATCCAGAGAGAGAAACACTACAACACTCTACAGTATGAGATCTCATCCTCCTCCCTAGCTAGGATATTTCAGATGGTTCTGGCTAACAAGGAGAAACTCAACATAGAGGACTATTCAGTCTCCCAGACCACTCTTGACCAGGTAAATGAGAAAAGAAAAACACAATCCACTATAGTCCTTTTCACACTTAGATTCCTTAGCCTGATTTCACACTTGTACTTATGAACCCTGGCCTTAAGCCCCGTATTAAGGATTCACACTTGAAAGTTAAGGGTTAATGTTCTCAAAACACTTATAGCACAGTTTTGATTGTACAACAACTGTTAGCCCAGGGCTAAAGAGGTCCCATAGCACAGGGCTAAGTGCAGTGTGAAAAGGGCTTATATTAAGTTGTGCAATGGGAATTGGACAGGGATGTCCTGTTCCTCCTTTAATCTCTTTCAATCAACTGTAGGTTAAAAAGCTAGATGAGACTCAGCTGAGTATTGACCTGTGTGATGTTAGTCAAATGACGTTTTCAAGTTTTCATATTTCTCTGTATTGCATCCATGAGCTCTTGATTTGCTATTAAGTTTAGATCCCTTACCTCGCTGTTGTTATAAATCCCACTAAAGTTCAGAATACATCCAGAAGCTCTCTGATTGGTCAGAAAAATGGTTGAGCCTACTATCCAATGACTAAAATACCCTATAGTGCAGCTGGGAAATCCCAAACCTTGTGGGGACATCTTGCCTAGAACTTTAGTGGGATTTATTAAAAGGCCTTATTGCCCTCTCATCACAAGTCATGTTTTAAACAAGCTTTACTCCATAAGCTTTACTTCATAATCCACATCATGTCGAAACAGACATTTTGGCTCAGAGCAACATGTGCTTCATTCTGATGTTTCTGTGTCCTTCAGGTGTTTGTGAATTTTGCTAAGCAACAGTCAAGAGAGGACGACGCTATTGTGTTGCATCCAAGAGCTGCCGGAGCACGGCGAGATGTTAAAGACACATCTGTCAAGAGTTTGGGGAAGTGAACCTCACCAGGAAGACAGTGTCCTGTCTGGCACATGGCAGTATTATGCATGCTTGACTTTGCTTGTTGGGTACACAGGGTTTGCGGGCTTTGAATTTGGAAAGTGTGGAGCATAAATGTGCCTGCAGTATGTTCTGCTCTTCCAAAGGAAGAATTCTGCTCACCTTGTTTGCCTTGTAAACTAAATGAAGCACAGCTACAGAAATTGCAGTCCTGCATTTGATTAAAGCAGAAATTATGAGGCCTACCTAAGTAAATAAAGATGATTATGATAAGGACCATGACTTCAGTCTAATGTAAACAAAAGAGATTGTAGACTTGTAATGGGAGTTTAATGTGAACTCCCACCCTCAAAACATAGAGCTTATCTATTTGCTTCATATGCCAAGGAAGATGTTCCTTTTTTGTTTGGCCTTTCTTTAGTATGTAAAATAAGCACTCAGAAAGGTGTAGTCTTAGCACTTTATTGATGCAGCATTGATTGAAGCATCACTTTTTTTTACCAAGATTTTTGGCACTGAAAAAAACAAATTGCTAGTGCAATATAGCTATTCTTATAAAACGCTTTTGCTGCTATGGAATTAATTTCAATGACTGTGATTTTTTTTTTTTTAACCATTGATGTACTGTTCAAACTTTGCGCTTTATCAGGTGTGCAACTTCGATGAGTTGAATCATATGGCTCATATGACCACCAATATGTTGGTATCATTAAAGGAAAATGACAGAATGTCATAAAAGTGATGTTGCTGAAAGGAGCATCATTTCAAATAAATGTACATTTTTCCTAAAAACGTGGATCTTTTTGACATCTTTTGTTTCAAACCAAACCTGCTTGAGATTTGTTCCATGCACTTTTATACAAAAAGTTTGGTTAAATACCACCTGAGATTAGACTATTTTAATAAGGGCTGCATAGCTACAGCATTTATCACCAACTACCTGATAATCCCCCTCACATATTAATGCCAGAGGTTACACTTCTGTATAATTACCTTTCCTCTGGAAGAAAAAAAAACAGAAGAAAAAGATCTAGGATAAAACTGTTCTGAGCTTCACATTAACACATTTTATATGTCTGCTTTATCAGCATTCCTCCTGAGAATTCGTAAAGTTGCACTCTTGAACGGATGCCATGACATTGTGAATTTTTGTTTGTTAGTTGCTTCACCAGGCACTTTATTCAGAGGGAAAAGTTCTGATGACTGTATGTCTTTCAGTTACCCTGAAAATCGTTGATTAGTGCTATAAGCATCCATCACTGAAACCAATAGCTCCTACATGCTGTAAGCTAGTGAGTCAGCTTGTGGTGAACAATACCCACAGGTGTGATAGGGACTGCTAAAATGCTGATATGCTGTTTTTCAGTCTAAGCCAATACAGTAACTTTTCCCACATTGGGACAGGTACCAGATGAATAAGATATATATTAAGGTATCCCTAATAATGATCTTTTTATAAAAGATTCAGCAGAAAGTTTGATCAGTCTTAACATACAGGATAACAATCTCTGTATATGGCAACAACAAAAGCACCGACTAATCTCAGTAGTATTTGCCAATTCAAGATACGGGGCAGACCTGCAACCTACTGCTGAGACTGAACAGACATTCAATCAAAATGTTTCAAGTAATACTTAATGGCTAAATTGTCATCAAATCCATCCACTTTACACAGTAAAACAAAACCATTTGGATGAATTTGTAGCTCCAATGCTCACTTTGAGTTCATCCAGTGATAGCGAGGCACCTTGCGCAGAGCTGGATTTGGGGGCATCAAGTTTCCTTCCTTGAACAGTCACAGTACTCCAGGAGGGTCTACCCAGCCAATATACACTTGTACACACACTGCAGTATTCCATGTTTCAGCCAGCATCAGAGAATCAGAGGGACGATAGCCATCCGGAGGCTGGGATAGTCCTTGAACTCCCGGCTGTAGGCTCTGTGCTTCCCTTTTGCCCAAATAGTCATCTGAATGAACCCCAATATTGTGTACAGTGCCACTGGAAGACAGAGCCAATGTTATTTGAAAAAAACAGTCAAAATGGACAGGTGCATAAAGATGGAGCTCTCTTGGTTTGATGTCTTAGAGACTTTTAACTTTTGTACCAACCAGCATATCTTTGCACCCTTATAGTCCTGGAGCCGAACATCTTTATGCACCATTAGTACAACTGGTTCCACTGTGCAGGGAAGTCAAAAAAGTCATGTTCTTACCTGGCAGACATTGGGTCATGATGGAGAAGCTCACCCAAACACCGACCTATGAGTTAAATAAGCACATAAACAAATGACCTCTTCTGAACAGTACTCTGTCAGCATTTCATGCCTACATAGAACGTTATTATTAGTGTTGTGTCTTACCTCATATGTGTAATTTGGGCAGGATACAAAGAAGAATAGCCATGTGAATGGATTCTTGGTCGGAATGGGGAACTTTCTGCCCCTGGACCCTGCTGAACAATAAAACAAAGTTCCAAAATCATTCATGTGTTCCAAGTGGATCATTAGCGCTGGTGCTATGCTAAGTGCATGCTAACACTTTAGCATACACTTTGTTGAGTGATAGCAAATAACTTGTAGGAAGAAGTAAGAGGAATGATCTGTTAATAATAAAGTTTTAAGTGTTTTTTATTACATGAGTTATAGATTTGTACATTCTAAAAATGGAATATTTCAATATTATTCATGTATTCAGATGTATTTTTGGAGCTATTTCAGGTGAGGAAGCACATATTTATCACTGTACAGTGATTACTTAGCTGGTCTCCTATCACCAGTCATGTTCACTGGTAACAGAGACAGTAGTCCATAATAGTCAAAACTGTATGATATTTTTGGATCATGTTTTGTGTATATTTTGTTTGACCGATCGTCTACACAAGATTTCTAACTGCAAAACATCAAAGTTACTTAATATTTAGCTTTACAGCAGCAACAAGTTCATATTTTCTCACTTTTGAGATGTTGTTAGTAGCCTCCTGTCACCAAACAAAGTGTACGCTAAGGTGTTACCATGAAGCACTGCAGCTGGGGGACACATGAATTATTTTGAACTGTACTATGTGCTCTAATCACTTAACTGGTTAGTTACCCATCAAGCAAATCTCTTAGAAACTTAGTGCATTACATTAAAATCTAATAAACTATTGTATATTAACATGCATGATAATCTGATACTGGTATTCTGTGTTCTTGAACTAGATATAACAAAGTAGCAGCTCTCACCTTCTCCTTTGAGATTATTCAAAGTCAAGTGAATGGAGAAGTTTCCCATCTCACAAATCTGTGGTCACATGACAAACAAAATATTACACACCTCACTGCCATGCCCTGTCACACAGATACACTGGGCACATTTATGATGGGTCAGTGTGCTGTCAGCAGTACGTACCACAAATATAATCAGTGCATAGTTGACTTGTAGATCTCCATAAGCTGTGAAGAGACAGAGAGAGAGAGACAATTTCAAGACAAAGGAAAAGAAAATGAAATTGTGTGTGTGTGTGTGTGTGTGTGTGTGTCTTCTCATAGGCTGACTTACATGGTGGTGTATAAAGAGGGTGGTTGATATAGTAGGCCAACCAAGCTGAGAAGCCCCAGTAATAAGCACAATTCTGAAACACAATAGACAAAACAGCATGTATTGTGGGTAAAATTAAATAAATACATAAAATAGCGTCCATTTGATAATATTATTGCATGTTATAATGAAGCAGCTGATTAAAATTACACAGGGCTCATAAAGCACATTATGAAGACATAACTGAAGTATCATGTAATAAACACTGTGCAACACATTTCGAGGACTGAATACTTAGAAATTGTTAATCACATAATCTTACATAATCTTCTGATGTTTAATGATTCTATAAATATGATTATATAGCATAACTTTGCTTCTATTGGGCTTATACTCTGCTTGTAAATTGCTCTGCAATCTGAGGGACTTGAGAGTCTATAAGCAGAGTCTATGAGGCGTCATTTTCCCATTACGCAAGCAATCCTGAACAATGTCTATTTTTGAACTACTGTATCCTAACTATCCTACTTACAGACGGTAAGTAGGATAGTTAACCACCTCTCCTCATCAAGACACAGCCACTGTGAGACCTTTCCAAGCAGCTTCTGTATTAGAAGTATCTTCAGTGCCCTTAGGCTGAAATGAGTTTCACAACAACTGGCATGGGAGAGTGGAAAAGAGGCCACATATTTAAAAAGAGCTGTTGTTGAGTGGAGAGTCTCTTCTTCAAGTGCAGTCGTGTCCTCACCCTGACTATTGTCCTGAGAGGCATGGTCCCATGGGAGAAACGATGAACAAAGATAGTTTCAATCAACCTCTTCACATAGTGGCAGGTATGACAGGCACAGGCTAGTCTGAGAGATGGAGAGAGAGCAGGACGGTGGATTGATAAAGGTCAAAAGCATAAGTGATGAATTAATAGAGTGCAACGAAATCTAAAATGCACAGTCTTCAACGCAGTTTAAGATCAAGAAAAGATGAAACAAATGATCCACATGGGGCACAATTTGGTCACTGCAGCAGAAAAATAGTAATATGATTATAAATAAATATGTAACTATGAATAATGTATGAACAAGTATGGATACAGCTTTAAGGTGTTCAAAATAACAGCTGTAGTACCAACACAGCAGAGAGAGAGAAAGAAGAGAAGGTGTCAAAGTGTATTAAGTGTATTATGTCCATTTTCAGTCATATTGAGGATTTTTTATGATGTAGGTATAGGAATTACGTTCATCAGGTGTTTGTGACTAATAACACTGACGTTTGCACAACAAGAAAAACACAAGTTTATAGAAGATCATTTAAGCTAGGACTGACACTGAGGATGCTGCTGACAAGTCAGGTGCTGATGTTCCCTTACATTTTCCCTTAAGTAGCCTCACAGAAAAAAAAATATATATATATATATTGTATGACCATGTCCATATTCTATTTCTGGTGATTGTATGTCTACATTTTATTTAGAATTTAAAATAAAGTTCTGTGGGTTTGAACAAAACCCAACTTCCAGAGCTGAAGAGCTTTTACCTAATCTACGCTGTCTCATCAAGAAAGATGTCAGGGCAAACCAGTCATCATAATGGGACTATAGAAAGATACCAACCAAAACCCAACTCATAACAGCCATTTTGTCACCCTGCTGCTTTCTGTTGGGTCAAGTGGTGTCATCAAACTCGCTGCACTAGTTTCGCTGATTATGTTTGAAGTGAAGAGACGCTGCGACCTGCAGGATGCAAGCGACTTAAAATGTCCTTTTTTTCCCACTTACGTGACTACAGGATGGGGACTGGAGGTGAAGGCAAATCTGTGTGAGTAGATGCAGGGAACGCGAAAGTAGAAGAGGAGGTAGGTGAGAAGAGACCCGATGTACTCTGCCAGAAACACCTGAAGAGCAGCCAGAAAAACAAGACCTGTAAAAGCCATACACTTTATATTCTACAGTTTTCTTTATCAGATATTCCAAAGCAATATTACAAACATGGCAGAAATCTATAAAAATGTATTTCTATAATAGTAAAACAGGCAAAAACCTAAAAAATGTATATACATACAGTGAATCTGAAATATAAAGGATTACAAATTTGCCAGTCTTGGCTCCTCAGGCAGGCTTGACTTTTTTACAGCATCATGCCACTGTTCTCTCTATGCATCTCTCTATGATTTGGACCATCCAACAGTCCTGGTGTGTCTGTGCCTTTTGAGTGTATTCTTATTACCATTGTCCAGCCCAACTGTGGACCAAGATCTCTGAAGTACATTGTGGCTGTGGTCCCAACAGGTAGACTCTGTAAGACTTCATCATCTTTGAGTGGTTTTCCCTCTGGAAAAGTGAAAATAAAGAATATAACTGGGGTAATGTTTTACATGGAACCTTCTTCTGGAATGGTAGAAGCAGTTTAAATAACAAAACATCACATCTGAAAAATATAAATGACCCATAGAGCTGTTACACAGGCTTTCATTTGACAAGAATGACTATTTTTAGATACATACAGTATGAAAAGTGTGAAAAGTGGATGTAATATTTTAAGACAACAATGTAAAGTTGGATCATAATTACTTTAGAGTTAATTGAAATAATATCATATATGGGTATTTCAGTTTTACTGGCACTGGATAAATCTTCATCACCTTTCTTTAACTGTGATCTAGTTGTTTATGTTGCTCCGTCAGTTTTTTGTCACGTCTATTTGGACAGTCACAATAACGATGTCACACAGCCAGATTATCAGGAGAGATGTCATTTGATTTGCGTGGTGTAACATTATTGTGCACGTGCTGATGTAGCTAATCATAACTGAATGTGCAAAGCATTTCAACTAATGTTTCAGAATGGCTTCAATTAAGAGGCAAAATCTTATCATAAATGCTTGCCACTCAAAGGTCTGATCAATTTTACAGTACATGCTCTCACCACCTGAAAGCTCAGGGTGACACTTACAAGATAATACGCTGTTCTAATTGGATGACATTTTTAGAATATCCTCAAGGGGAGCTGGCCCAGATAGCTTTTTAACCAATTCACCTACACTGTCTTTGCTTTTCAGTGACTAAATAGACTCACTGTATATTCCACACAAAGAGTACTGAAAAAGTAATGTCACTTGATAGGCCATTCATATGTAATTTATCTATGAGAAATCATTTGCTGTTCTGGTATATTATTATTCTGGATGGTAAACTGATATGTGTCAAGCAATCTACCCAGTACAGTTAAAAAAGGAAAAGGAAGCATGGACAAAAAGTCTTCTCTCACTGATAGTAGCTCTGTTAAAGTGCAGTATGCTTTTTATGGCTTTGAAGGACTTATACAGTGAAGATCAGTATTAATGTTGAGCGTTCTTACAGGGTTCCTGCACATTTTCCAAAGACAAAATTTCAAAACTTTTCCATGACTTTTCAAGGACCCATAATCAAATTTCTCTGACCATTCACAACCAATAAGTACACTTAGGTGAAATTGAGGGAGCATAATGTAGTCACGCGTCGACGCATGTTACATTACACCAACAGCTACAGAAAATTGGACTAGCACATGAAAACATTACGTGGAGGATTATCCATGGAAGATTACTGTAATTAATTTCATTACAGACGACAAAATTAAATTCCATGACTTTTCCAACACTTTTGATGATTTTACTTAATTTCATAACTTTTCCAGGCCTGGAAAATGATGTTTTAAAATTCCACGACTTTTCCAGGCTTTCCATGATTGCGTGGACCCTGTTCTTCTCCCCACATCTAATGCTGGTGAATTCCATTTCAAAATGTTCCATAGATGCTAAATTCATACATTGATCGCATCTAGTTTTGGAAGATAGACGGCCTATCATCATAGGCTTGTGAAAACATCAGGCTGTGATCACATAGGATGCATTTCTGTTACTTTCAGTGGTTCCCCCAAAACAATGCCCTTTGCATTTTGGGGTGCATTTTGGGTTCCAGGTTGGTTCCAAGTTGAACCTGTTGAAACTTTAACCACACCACATATTACATCTATGTCTGGCAGAGAAAAAACATGGCAGCACCTTGAGAGATGCACAGTATCCATTTCCCTGTGAGTTATCTACATCTACATCATCACGTAATGAGAGAGAGCTTTTTCTAACTTACACCTGTCTGTTTTTATTTTAAACAACATTATCAGACTAAATGAAGCAGGGCTGCAACTGTGCAGAGTGTCCTATCTCCAATAATTGAGATGCTGTAGATTCACACTAGTTGCCAAAATGAAATTCTCCTTGTAAGTACGAACAATGGCAGGAAATTGACTGGAAATTTAAGGGCATAAACTGTCTCGTAAACAGCAGTGAGCGAGCACTCTTTTCAGAGGAAGCTGCAATCATTTTTTCATTCATTCATTTTTTGTCCATGCTGTGTTCTCTAGTATAAACCATCACAGACCAGCTGGGTGAGCGTGTTGTGTACAGTTTTTTGACATCACGTTGCAGCATCTTGCCTGGGTAACGCAGTAAAAATTTGGAGCTGCCAATGTACAAAATTGCTTAGTGTGACTTTAATGCTCAATTTTCATTTCTTTTCACTATATTGTGTTTATGAAAGACTAATAGATAATCACATATTGCCTACTTACTGGGATCAAGCTTTAGGGCCTGTCTCGCTGGATACCAATGAGGATCTGAGCACACACACACACACACACACACACACACACACACACACACACACACACACACACACAAACAGACTCTACCAGCACTGCTCAGCTCTGACTGAGGTGCTCTGTCCTAAGAACCTAATAAACATGAAAATGAAATTAACTGTTTCAGAATATACAGCAGGTCTGTGTGACAGGGCGGAGTTCTCACCAGAAAACTGCCGTATTAAGAAGCTGCATTTTTAATGTTTTAAAACGTGCAAAACTAAAATTCAAGACCATATGTAACAGTATTTAAGGCCTTCTGCTTGAATACTGTAATACACTGGAGGACAAGACTTTCTCAGGATGTGTGGAGGTCCTGTGCAGCAGAGGGTCAACACAGTTCAAGTCCACCAGCCCAGACACAGTGAAGTTCAGAGTAATGCGGGTTAAGCAGTTTACCAGGCTGCCTAATCTACTGCTCCTGCTGAGTCAACACCAAGTTGATACTGTACCACAGCTCAACTCTCACGACTCTCTCTCTCACTCTAAAATTAGACAAACACAACACACATATTGTACCTATTTTGTCCTCTCATTAAAATCTGATGCATGTATGATGCAGTTTGATTCCATTTTTATTAAAGAAGGAATCAATCCCCTCCTGGCTGGTGCATCAATTGTGGAATATAAATATGTTGAAATTTTATTGAACTTTTTTTAAAATTTATATTGAGGAAAAATATATTTCAGCCTATGTATTTTGTCACTGTGAAAGCAAATGTACCTCCTCCATGTACTCAGGCTCTGAGGCCGAGGCGTCCCAGCGGTTGTTCAGGATGAAGATATTGGGACTGGAGAGACGCTCGTTGACCTTGTGGAAAAATGACTTCTCCTGTAGAAAGACAAGAGTTTTCCTTTGGTTATAAAATGAATCCACACCACACACTCTGAAAACATTGACTGACATTGTAATGCTGTAACCCTGTGGCAACCCAGAGTACAGCTGGCTTCAACAATAGAATTTACTTTGCATCTCAGAGATCTCAGCTCTACAGAGCAGTAGAAAGTGACCTGCAGATGAGCTTGTACTGACTAAATCAGTGGAGAAGCTCATGTCTCACCGTCTGCATGAGCGTTGACTCGGAGTTTGCCACCAGAACAAACACATCAGCATCCAGGCAGAACTTGTCGATCCAGCTGTCCAGCTCTGTGGTCACATCAATTCCTGGGCTGTGGAGGACAAAAGTAACCCTACTGGTCAACTTTGAGGATAAACAAGCGAGAAAAAGTGAGTGAGTACGTCTGATTTTTAACAGAAAATTAGAATGAGGTGGTGATTTTTAGTAAATCCTAAATTCTCTGTTAACAATCCCTTTAAATTCACTCATATCTCTGCTAGTGTATATTTGGGTCCTACTGTGGCCCTGATGTAAAATCCCAGGATTTTTCCATAAGTTTCCATTATTAGGAGCACTTCCACAATCTAAATATCTTGATCCTTCCTGGTTTGTTTATGTTGTTTTTCTGAAAGAGTGAAAAGTCTTGTTTACATTCTAGTTGGGCTGAACATCCAATGCAATGAATGAAAAACTGTATTAGAAAATACATTCAGCTATAATATTGTAAAAAGATCAGTCTGTGCATTGCCCTGATTTTCCCTGGAGAACTGATCAAATTCTTGATTTCCATGTCTGGAGACTACACAGGACCAGTGGGAACCCTGTGAACAGAAGATTTACAAGTGGCTGTGTATGCATGGGAGTGTGTTAAACTGTGCTAAACTAAGCATGTATCTGACCTGTCCACCAGCACGAGGTCATCCCTGAGCAGAGCACACTTGGCTTTGGGCCACATGACACAGACTAAGCTGCCGGCATCAAGGTCCTCATCCTGGTGAAGAGCATGGGCGAGCTGGTTCACCGTCTGCAGGGTTTAGAGAAGAGATACAACAGGTTAGGCAGGTATGACACAGACTGGCTGGGTTTGCATACAATCCTCTGGTCACAAATACAACCAAAACTGAGATTCTAACACCTAGAAATTAAATTTGCCCACTAGTGAAAGTATGCGTGTTGCTGTGACTTGCATTCCAAATCCAGAATTACAAATCCTCTCCCATATGTTCTGTTTTAGCTAATCAAGCACTACACCAGTTTTAGCCAATTTATTAAAATGAATAAAATCAAAACCCTTCTGGAGGCTTCTCCTCACAAGTGCAGCGCCAGCTACCCAGAACATAACTGCCTCTTTTCCAGTCTATTGTGAAAACTAAAAGTGTTACATTGTAGCAGAGAAACATTAGCTTCAGTGTTTCAGTGCTACACTGTAGCAAATAAACAGTTTGTCTGTAACAATTGTCTAGCGCCAATTAACCAATTACGAGCACAATGTTTTTTGAAGCCAATTTAGTCCCTTTTATCCAACCTTATTCCAATTTTATTCTTTGCAACATTTCAGGAGTTTGTATAAAATTTGCTTAACAGTTGGGAAAAACACAGCAGACAGTGTCATGGTGCAGTATTCCCAACAAGTTTGGATGGGGGCAGGCTAGAGGTGGCACTGGACACAGGAACAAAACAAAGCATGTGCATGGACTATAATAACTGTATTAGTTTGGGAACTTGTTGTTGTGGATGATTTTAATGTTGTGCAGAGCATTTGGACTTTGACAGGGCTTGACTCTGGGTGGGGTTATCAGAACACGCACAGCTTGGCAAACAAAATGAACGGTGCTTTATGGCCCACACAACAAATAGACGTCCAAACTATGATGCAACTTGCTCCCTTGAACTGGATTGAGGGAATTAATCTCTAAAAGTCAGTTTTAAAATGACTGACTGGGGTGGGAGCAGATTACCAGCAACAACTGGTTTGGACTGAACCCATCTAGATAGTGCTTATCTGTGACGTAACAAAATAAGCATTGGTATTATATGGGAACTGTTGAAAACCCTGCACATTTCACTAAGTATTTTTCCACTGGGTGAATTCTGGTTTTATGGTTGGCTTGCAGCTATTCCAGTGAGTATTCAGAGGAAGTGACCTATTCTTAGTTCATTCTAACAGGGAGGCTGAGTCAAGGAATGTCTCTGTCCATCCCATAATCACCAAAACAGGATCTGCAAGATCTTGTCTTAAGCGCCTGTATAGAAACTGAGATTTAACATGGGAAGAAACAGGCCAAAAGGTTTGTCATTGGGATTATATGCTGTGCTGCTACCAGATGCATTCGTTTCATTGAATTAGAATCACTACACAATCTCAGCAGGGCCAATAGGATGTTCTGGCATCCCAGAGTCACCCTCCTCCATACTGATAAGAACCACACTCATCTTTAGTTTTTTGTAAGGAAAAGTCAGTTCAATCTTCAGTTCAACTTCAATCTTCAATCTTGGAGGATAAAGAATTACTCTTTTCTAAGTCAACAAATCACATTTTTTTAAGATCTTCTGAACTGGCGGGGCAGTAATCCTCCTTTCACCACAAAGATATTTCCTGCATCTTTAATAGAAACCTCATGCTGAACAAGGAGGCAAATTCAATTATAAGCAATGAAATATCAGATTTTTTTTTTTTTGGCAATCCTGCCCTTCTCCCCAACTATCTCATTAGTCTACACTTGAAAGATCTCTGTCCGCTTTATGACCCAACCCAACATCCTGTTACGTCAGGAAGTGTGTCAAATGAAGAAGGTACGACGCTGTTTCATGGGGACTTTAAAGCCTTTTTTCTTAGTTTCACTCTGAGCAGTTGCTGCCTTTTCCAATTGTAGGACAACACTGGTGACATGGGGGTCTGGAGAGATGACAGACCCTACTTTCAAACTGGCCCATTCAGTGATTCTGGAACTGAATTGTTCCAAGAATCATGGGTTGATTGAAACAGACTGCTCAGCACTTGAGAAACTGTCTAAGCAAGTCGTGAGGTTAATTAAACTAAGAGCTGAGAACTGCGTATGACTGCCCACTTCTGCTGCAGTATTTAGGATATTACTGACACTGTGTCGGTCATGATGGAGCCCCATGCTTGAGGCCCCAAGTGGTGTCCTTTCTGTTTATCCAGAACCACTGGTCGCGTGATCAGAACTGAGCGCAGAAAGCGGTGTCACTTTGCGCCTGCTGCTATGTTTAAAACCTGTCTCTTGGAGTGCATGTTTGTCTGTGTGTCTGTCAGTCAGCAATGTGTTGAAGACTCCCAGGTCAAACAGTATCTTGTGAGAAGTGGGTCAGCCTATGTAGAGCGCACGTGTGATGGTTAAAGTACCACATTCCCACCATACCACAGCACTTGAAAGCTAAAGTCACTAATTATAGCCGTAACAGCTTTGTTCTGTTGTGTTCTTTGTTTTCCTCATGCTGCCACAGCCTGAAGCTTGCTATGTACATTTAAATAACCATTTCTCATAAATGTTTTGTTCTCAATATTTATGTGTGCCACTCTGCTGAGATGACTTTGCAAACTGGGGCATCAGTGAAGTCTATCAAACCAGCAGCAGTAGGCTCAGCACAAACACATCAACAAATACTCTGACACAGTTTAAAGTGTCAAAGTATTGAGTGCACATGGAACTATGACTATAATTTGAGAAAAATGGTAATAATCTCTGTCTAGCTCCTGACTAAAGCCATGAGATTTGACTTTGGCATAGCAGAAAAGACAGTCTAAGTTAAATGAAGATCAGGATGGTAGTGGCTCTAACCACGTGGTCAACCCACAGCCAAGACTAGAGAAAGCACGGATCACAGACATGAGGATAATCCTTCCCTTAAACAAGCACATCAAGAAGACAACAGCCCTGCTGCGCATTAAGCCTACTTATCTTTTGGAAATAAACTGCTTCAATAGCTGTAATTAGAAAATCTTTTTTGTTTCCAGGCCTTCCTGTTTCTGAGTCTGTAAGTGCTGATCTGTACTGTTACTGTGAAACGGAAAACAAGCTCGCTCAGATGACTCTGACCCTGTTAGACATCAGCAATCTGTGATATCCAATACATTCCAGGACAACTTTTTGGTGCATCTGCTTTTTCTCCACATACCTTATTTACCATTTCTTCAGGCAGTGATTTCCTATATTTCCCCAAAAGCCTTTCACAACCCTGAGAGAATTTACCTGAACTGGCTGCATTCAGCTGAGGGTTATGGGATTGTTAGGAGTAACAACAATCAAGAGCTTCCAGTTGTGACATGTGTGAACTGTCGTATGTGTAAAATTCTCTGATATTCCTCTTCAGAATTCACTAAATTCACTGACTTTCCTTGACCGGGATACACTTCTCAAAATCCCATGAGATTCCAGGTATTCTATGACTCTTTTTTTAACCAGTGGTGTTTCTCCCCCAGAGCCTGTAGTAGATTCTGCTGACCTTGATGCTCTTCCTCTCCTCCGAGCCCTCGGTGAGGAGGAAGGCCTCGTTGCCGTCGGTTCCCTCCACCCTCAGGAAGCAGTTGGTGGTGTGTCCAATACCCGAGGGAAGCACCTTGTCACACAGCATGGCGTTGATCACTGAGCTCTTCCCGTTACTCGTCCTGAAGAACACACAGCATGTTACAGCGAGCCTGTCTGCAGTGGCTTCAGCCATTTATCCTATAGTCTTTCCAAAAGTTGGTACTCTAAATGTTCTTCACTTCTGTGGTTTCAAGATAACTTAAAACCTTTTCAAAGCTACCCAAAATTCACTGAAAGACCAATTTAAAAGTCAAAATAAAGAAAGAAGCTGGACAAACCAGATTATTTCTGATTGAGCCCAGTTAATGAAATTTCTGAAACTATAAATGGGAAGAATAAAAAAATACAAAAACACAAACACAAAATTAACTGTTCAGGGATGATAATTGGAAATTTGACATGTACATCATCACAGAAATTTTTTTCATTTGGTTTGGCCTTGGGTTTAGGACAGACTCTAGATAAGATGGGGTCATACCTCCCGAAGAAGACCACCTTCATGTGCCTGCGGGCGAGCACCTCACCAATCCCAGCCACCTTGGCAAGGTAACCCCGGACCTCCTGGACCTGCTCCTCTGTGGTGACCGGGTCCAGCTCTTCATTCTTGTGAGTGTCTGACAGGTAGAGAGCAACAGAGTGAATCACACGCTGACACCGGGTAGGACTGAATCATTGCTGGGGGGTTGTGAAACGTAAACGGCTAGATCACACAAGCTGCAAAGTGCTGATTTGCAGCTAGCAGCACCTGCTTTGAATACAGAATGCTTGCATAAATTCTCTCTCTGGGGATGGCAGGTGGTGGATTTGCTGTACTCAAAAGTTTTGGTTTCCTTGAAATATCTGTGCACTGCTGAGTAGTTAACAATAAAACCTTTTCTTCAATTCTACTAAAGCACTAAAGCAACTGTGCAATTCACTGCCTTCATAAAGTACAAACACTGTTATCACATAAAGTAGTGAAGAAACACTGCAGGGAATTAAGCACTTCTAGGTCCAATATGTACTATTCTCTCTTGTATGAATACAATATCATGAGCTCTATTCAAAAATCTGCTTAATACTGTGCTGCTCATCAGCAAACATACACACTTCAAAGAACCAAAAAGCAAATCACAACGATCCACTCTTCAATTTAGTATACACCCAGTTAGGCCAAAATTTTAAACTGAACAGTGTGAACCAGTTCTGAAAGTTAAGATTATAATAAAGTGCTGCTTGGGGTATCATATTCATGAAAGAAGAAACACATGTTATCAGGGCTGCGCCCAAACCAGTTCTTAAATAGAAAGAGAAAGGAAACCTTCTAGAAAGGACGAGCTCTCCTTGATGTACGCTCCCAGCTGCTCAAAGATACCGTTGATCTTCTTCTTGGCTGTGACAAAGTGCTTGAGCGGTGACGCGTTCACCTCCGCCATTAGTCTCTTGTCCTTCTTGCCGTGGATTGCGTTGGTGTTGGGTCGTGGGAAAACTAGAGACATGGCACTGGGCGAAAAAGAGACACCGAAAAAGACATTTTCACCAACTAATGAAGCACAAGCACAACCTGGAAGAGTAATGCTGAGTGCCGCTTCAAAGAGTCAAAGTGAAGAGAAAGTACAAAGTTCAAAGTAAGAGTAATATAAATCAAATATTAAAATTAATTGCCTCCACATTGGCAGTGATACAGTGATACTGGCAATGCCAAATGGCCTAAAGCCTACACAAAACATTATAATCCAATAACAATAAACAGAGACATCCAAAATCTGAATTATGGAAAATGTTGAAAAGGGTATCAAAGAAACTGTACCCCTCTAAAAAGGATGACCTTTAATTCACACCTGCTGTTAAATTGGTACATGGAGTAGACCTCTAGGTGTCAGCTGTTAAGTCTAACATGCTGATCTGCCAAAAGTGGGGTGTGAAAGCAGGCCTACAGCTGGACAATACACATTCACAAGCCCACAGGTGACGTTTCCAGATTCCTGTTGAACAGGAGCCTACCAGGCTGAACCAAGGCTTACAGAGAGTGTAAGGAGGCCCAATTTATTTGATGGTGTGAGCAGACAGATCTCCAGTTGGATAAGCGTCAAATCAAGTACCTCTGCAGAGAATGTCACTTTTTTACTGATCAGTGCCTGCCTTACAACTCTCAATAATGTAGTTCCACTATTCCTAAATAAGACATGTTGACAGCAGGAACTGAATACAACCACAATGCTATTTGCAGATGCAGTAATGGTCTTTCTTAACCGTATTGCAAAATTTTGCACCAGTTTGCTCATCAGTTCACTAATTCAGTTTATGTGTGATAAAGGCTACAAACTATAACCACTTGACTTGTGTTTTATGAAATTAATCGATCTAGAATTGTCCAGTGCTATTAGGCTGTGTGAGTCACTGCATAAAATATTGAGCAGCAAAAGCATCACCAATATTGGCAGGGGTATTGACTCACAAGTACAAATAGTCAGAAAAGCTTCTAGCTCCAATGCTAAAATCTCCCTTCTCCAAAAGTATACCTACGTTGCCACTGTGGGTGTGCGGCTACATGTGTTGGTCCACGTCTTCCCAACACTAATACAAAGTGTGAAGACACATGCAGCATTACTGTCCTCCTTGCCGAGGGACAGCCACGCAAAAATCCAGTGTCAAGTGTCACTCCAACATATGTGACCCTGAACTCAGAGGGTTCAAACAGCAGCACCAAAAGCACAGCTAGCATTAATACTACTGGGGTACACGTTGTGATAAGTATGTTAAGAGTATTACTGGAGGACCACAGTTTGACTAAAAGTGTTAATCTGCAAGTGCCTTCTTTTTTATTGTATGTTATTTAAATATTTCATACGACATGGTCATTGTTGTGGTGTTTATTTATTTTGTCGCCATCTTTGGGGTGTAGCAATCTTCATGATCTCAATTCTACCAAAAATGTAATGAGTCATTTAACACACAAACAAATATCACGGCTGATTCCACAAAACAAAACGTTTACAACACTAAATGCGATGTTGAGCCTTAATGTGCCACTAAAAATTGTGACTCTGCAAGGAGCCAAAACTATTGTCACATAACTTCTGTATCAACCCAAAATTACAAACATATTTCTTTCTTGGTCAAAAAGCTAACGCCTTAAGATTTTAATAGGCAATTCAAAGTAAACATTAGAAATGATGTCTTCTCATAGAGCGTCTGCCGCTTGTGATTCCAGATCTGGGAATTAACATCTACGACGTGGAACACGATGTAAGACATTTGATGAATTACTGAGTCACATGGGTTCTTTGAGTATGTAGATAAGTAACAAATCGTCACTTATTTCAATAACATGTCAACAATATGTGTTAGCTATTCCCACAGTTATTTCCACCAAAACGCATTGTGGAGGTCGACAAGGAGCAGTATGAAGGACATATTAAAGGTTGACATTTAATCGAGATAAAGTGCTGATTGGTGGGAAATGTGTATGCCGAATTTACCCGAACATACGAATAATGCAGAAAATGTCATTGGCCATGGTCAAACAGGGATGCATATTTGCTGTTAAACAACGCAAAATTATATTTCTATGTTTTAAAAGGAGTTTGGTCTGAAGTTCTCTCCACAGGCAATCCCGCATACAAAAGAATGTGGTGGCCCACACCCCCTTATGTCTGACAAGTCACTATTCACTCTGAGGGCAACAACGACAGATTATATTGTTTGTAAAAGAAGCTTACCTTCACTTTTCGGGTCACTCTTCAAGAAAACTGTGATTAGTCAAGGAGGACAGGAGGACAGGAGCAAAATTACTTCGCTAATCAAAAACCCGCCACTGCCATTTCCACCCGCGTTGGCCGTGACCTTTCACACAATTTTCGGAGGTTATAATGCACAATTGTAAATGTATTATTTCGTTCTTTTAAAAAGAACAGAATTTCCCCAGTGCAAAGCACTAACGATTTTCTAAATAAATAGAAATACGACTAACAATAAGTCCAGGCGGTTGGTAAGTTTGAGGAATAAAGGCTTGAAATTGACCCGCAGGCACCTATCCTCGATGTCTTCTTCGTCTGGAACGAAGGGCACGCAGTCTTAAAATGACACCGACGCTGGCTAGCCACCCTAAGTCAAGCCCCAGCCTTGCTGCGAATATCTTCACTAGAAGCCAAGCTACTAGCTAGCTAACGTCAGTTATGGGTCAAATGGGATCCAAAGCCATTGTGTAATCGGTTAGATAAAGTCCTCGCATGTAATCGCACTGAGACTGGACAGGTCCAGGCTACAAGCTAACCACTCACTAGCCTCCTATTGGCTTCTTCCTGTTAGCCTGACGACTTACAACAACATGCTAACGTATTCGCCTTCTTGACTTACCGTTGATAAGAGGGCTGGGGGATTTATAAACGATCCTCTTGCATTTTGGTCCTTCAGATTTCGGAATGATCCTAAGCTAATACTAAACTCAGTCTTTAACTACTTTGTATAGCTAAGTAATGCTAACCTATGCTAAGTGAAGGGGGCGTCTATCGAACATCATTAAGGCACTACCGTTTTGGGCTACCAACCTGCTAGTTAACGTTAAATTTGCGACATTGGCAGTGAGTTGGGAGTGAATATATGAAACGTTAGCCGCTTGTAGTTTCCCAAGCTGGTTTTCGCTGAGTTTGCCAAGCTATTTTAGCACAATACGATGCAACTCTCTTGTTTTCTGACTCTGGCTTATTCGTGCTGCTACTGTCAGGTGTGTCTGCCCTCATAACCAGCGTAAATGTGTGCATATCGCCACCTAGTGGAGCGGAGTGTGTGGCGCATATCTATGTAAACAACATATGTATAGGTGAGAAAATTTAGTAGTGATCTGTTTCATTTACAAATTCAGCTGCCTTCCAATCTCACCAACGTCGTCTGTGAACTTAACACACAGATAACAAATTTATTCCATTCATATTCCATATATTCCATATGCTCCATATATTCTTTGCTGCCACATTTTTTCACATTAATCTAAAACACTTGTATTAAGGTGGGACAAAGTTGTACTCAGTCTGTATTCATCACTGCCCTTTATATGATTAGATTTCTGAATGCTATAATAATCTCCTCCCTTGCTATCTATATCTTATTTTGTCTGCCATAATTTAATCACCTCATTTCACTTCTTTCCCTGCATACTGACGTGTGCAGGGACCAAACAGAAATTCCAAGTCTCTAGAGGCTTGGAGTAACATTATTAATTTTCCTTCCATCAATAGATCATCTGTTACAGCAGTATGAACAAATCAGCTCCCTGTTTACCCCCTCTACGCATTGCAAACTAACAATCAAAGTAATTGTTTATGCTGTTTATTTGACAATCTATCAGAGATTATGTAAAAATCATTATATAAGGAGCTATTATTATTTCACTATTTCTTATAGTCTTGAACTAATTGTCCATTCCCATTTTTCTTCAATCTAAAATCCTGTTTGAACTGTTAACATTTTCAAGAGCATCAGACTCAGTTTCCTTGTTAACTTCTGTTGATGACTATTCCCTACAGCAGACTATTCTGTTAATTTTCATCACATTTGACAAAAAGGTAATGATCTCATTTTCTGGAAATCTGCATGAGAGTTGTCGCAAAGGACTTTTAAGAGAAAATTTCAGATGGAAGTCTGCTTTTTCTGACACTTTCAGCTAATTGTGTCAAAACATAACTTTTAAGGTTGTAGTGAACATGTACCTGCATCTTCTGTTCAGTACACAACCACTGAAAATTAAAACATGCCTGAGGAAAAAAAATGTAAAATTTGATTTTCTCTCTAACTTTTCACTACACCTTTATCCACCCTCATCTGAACAAGAGGCTCCCTCACAAGAAGTGCATTCCATGTAGCTTGCTCCTGTATCTTCAAAATGCTACCAAATGTTTCCTACAAGGATTCTGGATCCTGACCCTTTCAATGTAATATGAACATAAATATAGCTGTTGCTAATATTAACCATTTTGCAAGGCTTCATTTTATTTATTTTTAAGGTGGATTTTGAAGTTGCAAGGACAAAAATACAAATAACTAGGCACAGAATACTTAATATTCACGATTAAGTGGTAAATACAGTACTCCCTCACACTTATTAGCAACATTGTTGAAGGAAATAAAGGGTGAAAAATTGTTTAACTGTTGGTCCATGTAGTCCATGTACCAGTATGACCACCTCCAGATTTAGTTTATGACTATGATGAATTTTACTATGATTATCCCATGGTAAAATTAATGCTTCCGAGCATACCTTCCAAATATAATGTCACCGGCAACATAATCAGAATGTCACCATGAATTACCCCAAAAGTAGCTTGACAGACCATCTTCCAATTTGTGAATTCATGAAATCCATTAGTCTTGTAGAGAAAAAAAACACATCAAAACACATTGGAAATCTAAAGAATGATTTATTGTGTATTGCTTTATGTTCTGACAACAATTAGAAAATAATATGACAACTCCTTATTTTCTTTTCATCTTCCTCTAATCTATTGGGTGATAATACAAACACCTAAAGCAAAATTGATCTAATTCAACAAAGTTAAAAGTGGTGGAACCTGCACTTTAGTGGTTCTCGGAGCCAACCTGAATGCAGGCTACACAACAATAACATTGAATTATCATCAGGTAAATTGATGGGTAGAATAACTATCCTGGCATTTCATCCACCCCCCTGCCCTGCACAGCTTCTCTGGTGTGTTCAGTCTGGAAGGTTAGTGTTGTTGCACTGACAGTCGCCGGTTCACCACAAACTGATGATCCAACATCAGAAGCTTCAGTGGACTTTATTTATAACCACTGAATCAGGGATGCAGCGGCAACAGGCAGACACCAAAGTATATTTAGGTATCAGCACTCCTGACTTGGGGTCTCTGAACCAGAAAGTAGTGAGAATAACTGATGTTTGTGTCGAAACATGACAAGCAGGTGATCGTTCACAATTTGTGTACATCACATCAGTTCAACCATGTGTTAACACACAACGTGAACCGCTTCTGCACACGTGGTTTCCACCCCTGTGCCAACAGTAGAGTCCACTGGTTTCATTCCAACTGAATATTGTAACATCTGACTTCACTCATTATCACACCTTCAACCAGAGAGAAGAAACTAAAGCAGGCATGAAAACCTTCAGACTCTTCCATGGCACAGCATGGACACCACTGACTTAAAACAAACCTAGAGATCTACCAATGTGACTGCCTGTAATGACATGTTCACACTTAAGATCTGGACAGAGAATTGGTGGGCGACAGTCCCGTGGGGTTGGGTGCTGCGCATAAAAAAAATTGCCAAACACTTAAGCTGGGTTTACCGAATGTTATTAATTTGTAATAATTCTTGGCTTTGACCAAGAATAAAGGAAAAAAATTCGGAATGTGTTTTAACTTTTACTGGACTGTAGACCCAAAAGCCTAGGTACTCAATTCTGGTCGTCAGATTTTTGTTCCTCTTTGGTAGTCAGTGAGTCACACCTGTGTCTATGACATGGGATACTACTGTACTAAACATGCTAGATGTGACAGAATTACATGTTGCATGTACAGTGTCAGGTAGTATCCTGTTCCCAATGCAACCCTGGTGTCAGCTAGATACAGACCAGGCGTAGATTAACCCACCATGAAGGAACAAAAACCTGCAGGACAACGACAACCAGAACGGAGTTCCTAAATCCATGAGACTGTGCGGACAAAGTCCAGTGTTACGGTTTCAAATGATTCCCTATCTTACAGATCAGTCTTGTAAATCGTTATTGAAAAAATAAATCGCAATCAATTTTTGTCAAGTAAGCCCAAAGTTGAGGCTTGGTATTGACTTTTACTTCAGGTTTAGTGCTCAGAGTTGGTATCGCCAGTAACAAAGTGGCATCTATACAATCCCAATATGCCATTGTGGAACTCCTTTGGATCGAAGTCCAAATGAGTAAATGAAGTAGCTAAACATTCCAGACTGAAAAGATACATAATATGAGAACAGAGCAAATGCAACGTGGATTGCCAGGCAACATGGTACTTCTTGTGCTAGAAATAATTTTGCTCTAAGCTAACCTCAATAAAAAACTATGTAGCTACAAAGTACATGTGCTTGTTCACTGACAAAAATAAAACTCTATACAGACATCTTCTCTGTAGTTAGGTGGAGAGTAACCTGTCGCTCTTCTCTGAGGTAGTAAACAAGTAGAAAAATCATCAAAGGCATGTACAGACAACAATATCTGACTCCAGCATACACTATTAGGAAATGAATGTATACCCAGTCCTCCAAAGTTGAAAGTCTTTAACACATCTCCATATCTTCAAGAGCAGCAAAAACCGCTGATTTGTTACATGTTAAAACAATTTCTGATGATTTTTGCAGAAGAAAAAAATTATGAAAAGATAGAGGTAGAAAGTTTGAGTGAATTAAAATGTCAATGTCTGTTTCTAGATAAAGAGTTTAGATTCATAAAATCTACCTTTATAGTTTCAATCTAATGGCACAAGAGCCAAAATAACTAGAAGCAAATAAAAATATAAACCCACAGTTCTGCATGTTTGATGAGGTACATAGCATTTCAAAAGAGATCAAATTCATCCTTTTTTATAAATGTCATAAGTGCTTAAACCCAGTCAAGAGATTAGACACTCTTAAAGAGGCACAACAGTAGCATTTTAAGACATCGGTGCAACACTTCAAGGCTTGGGACAATGCTAGTGAGGAAAGTCCTTCAAAATACAGCAAATGTAAATAAGGCAGAAGAGTGAAAGCAACCATTTCAGTAACTATCTCTCTAAATATCTTCTCTCCAACTTCACGTCAACCACACGCAACATCTAACAGGAGGCTTCCTCCACCTCTATTTGACCTGACCAACTTACGAAGTGAAGAGGCCATTTCCTAGGATATTTGTTGGGATCCTTTGTTCATGCTATGTTGCAGTGTGCCCCCATTAAAGGAGCCTTAGAAATGCAGCAGCTCAGGCTTGAATCTCGACAGACCAGCGTTCCTCCGGTGGTTCCCTTCTCTTGCCTCGCCTGGTCTTGGCAGCAGAGTGGAGGCAAGGCCAAGAGGAGGGACACAGTATTCCACTAGAAACTCCAAGATCCAAAAGCACCCCAACCTCATGGGAATGCATGGTAATAAAAAACGGTAAAATGGTTGTGAGCTTGCACAGGCACAAAGCTTGCTCAAAATAAGAAACACATGTACAAGCGTTTTGAAACACCTTAGTGAATCTTATGCTGCATTCCAAGTGGGACGTCAGAAATTCCCAGCTTGTGGGTCGCAATTTTAACCTCCTACGTTCCAGTGGCCCAGCTTGGAAAAATCAGGTGAGAAACATGGACACCCACAAGATTTTTTTGCCCCAAAATAAAATCCTGTTGCCCATGGAACAGCTCCTACGGCAATGATATTTAGCATTGTTAGCTCGCTAGAATGTTTCAATTACTTGTTTAACCATTATGTTGCCATATTATTTGACATATTTCAGGATTTTGATGATTATAAAAATGTTATGTAATGTTATGTAGCTAGGTAGAAAAAAATAATGCAATGTATTGTTTACAGTGTATGCCACCATGTTGATGTGACATCAGGAGCTGTATTTTTGAAACCCTGGGGCTGAGAAATCCCACCCAACTTTTCAGATTTAGAATTGTGATTTGAAGAGCCAATCCACTGCATTTTTCCTTCTAGGAAGTTGGAATTTCAGACTTTCTGACGTCACTGGAACACAGCATAACATCTGAAATGTTTTTGTATATAGCAGCAATAAAATTCAAACAACTGTGCATTATATTTTTGAACGATCACTCTTTCGGTTGACTGGTCGGTCAGTTTGGGTAGTAACATATTACACGTAAAGGGATTACAGTATTCTGATTACCAAGAATTGGTAACAATAATCCAGCTTTACAGTTACTGTTAATTACCAGTAATCAGTTGGCAGACACTCAGAAATAGGCGACTACTGAAAGGGTTAAAGGCAAACAAATTTTCACCACTCGAAATTATGGTAAAAA
>OMLF01057678.1:11552-27261 GCA_900302615.1 Holocentrus rufus | reverse complement strand
AAAAAAAAAAAAAAAAAAAAAAAAAAAAAAGTAGAAACCAACCAACTAATCAGATATGTTGTTTTGTCAGTATATTCCAGTGGATTACATTTTGATAATATTTTTTCAAGTTCTCACTATTCTGTAACTGATTACATTTTGAGACAATCCTTCTTCACCCTGCTAGTTCTTTTGGAACTCTGAAGTCATGATGAATGAGTTTTCACTGACTTGAGATTTAACTTCAGAAGGCCAATCCACAGTAAATTTCTATCAATCTGCTGTAGTGTGAAGGTGTCATTTTCTTAAAAATTGTACATTAATGAAAAACCACATCGATGGTCTTTGAGACCATATAAGTTTTCATAGTTGTGATCTAAAACTGTGTAACTCAATGACATTGTGCTGCACCTGTGTCCATTCTTAAGTGCAACCACTGTTGGTAACAGATTTGACTGAAAGAAGTACTCTATTTTGGTTGCACTGAGATAATCTCCACCCTCTTTCAAGCTTACTTTAAATAATGAGGTAATACTGATGAGGTGATTTGTTGTGTTCAACAAAAGGTAACTAAGATTAGCATCATTAGCATCAACAGGCTAAATTAGCATATTTCTGTTTTACAATGGAAGATTCCATTCCCATTTTTTGCCCTTTTCATAAAGTATTCATGAGCAAGTGTGAAGCCAACGTTTGTGGATGGTAGATCTTCAGGGATAGAGCTGCTCACTGCTGGAAGGCCTGGTAGTAGCGAGGTAGGGAGCTGGAAGTGCTCATAGCAGGACTGCTGTACCCCTGAGGTAGCTGGCTGTGGTTGTGGGCGGCGGGGCCCTGGGGTACATGAGCCTGGGGAGGCTGGAGGAGGGTGAAGGGCCCTGGAGCCTGGGAGGACAGGCCACTGGAAGAGGATGGGGAGGAGGTGGTGGTGGAGGTAGATGGATAGCCCATCACTAACCCTCCCATTCCCATGTGGGCGCTGTAGGGCGGCAGGCTGAAGGGCAGGAAGCCCAGCAGGGGACCAAGGTCCATGTTAGCGGTGCAGGACAGCTCGGCGGAGGAGAGCGCAGGGCTCCTGGACAGCAGGTGGGGGTCGCCAGCCCCCACACTCCCCACCCCTTCGGCCAGCACTTCCCTCTGAGGGGAGGCAGCGGCGGAGGTAGAGGAGGGAGCTGCACTCAGGTGAGGGGGGAGGCCACTCTGCAGGTCCAGAAGGAAGCTGTCCACGTCAGCGCGAGGATATGAGGTAGATCCATGCTGGTACCTGGCCATGTTGCCGTAGGGCTGCTGCTGCTGCTGCGGCGCAGGGGGCTGCAGGTGATGGTGGTGGGGTTGAGGAGAAGGGGGGGGCATGTGGCGACCCACGCCCATGGCAGAGGACAAGGAGCCCTGCATGAGGCCATGAGGGTGACCCATTGCTGGGACAGGATTGGCCATGGGGTAGGAGTTGTACATGGAGAAGGCCTCCATGGGCTCCTTGGAGGCTGAGCCCATGTCACAGGCCACCGGGCTGGGCTCCTCCTTCACTGGACACGGGGTGGCAGGAGTTGGTGTGGCCACAGGGGTGTTGGGCGTGCCAGTGGGCGTCAACCCTGTATCCTGGGCGTGGCTTTTCTTCAGGTGGCGGGTCAGGTGGTCTCTGCGCCCGAACCGCTGTGCGCAGCGTGGGCACAAGAAGTCGCGGCGACCGGTGTGCACCACAGCATGGCGTCGCACGTCCTTGCGGGTGTAGAAGCGTCGGTCGCAGCGCTCACACGAGTATTTCCTCTCCCGTACCGGCACAGCGGCATTGACATTACCTTCTGGAGGTGGAGGCCTGTCAATGTGGCTGCCCAGGTGCTCCAGCAGACCGGGCGCCCCCTCTGGGCAGGGCAGGCCTGCTGCTGCGCTGTGGGCCGCCACCAAGTGGCGTCTGTAACCCAGCTGGGTGTTGTACTGCTTCCCACACTCCTGGCAGTGGAAGAGCTGCCTGCTGGCTGGGTGGCTCTCCTGCAGCTGGCTCTTCAGATGGTCCTGCTGGTGGAACATGGTCTAGCAGAAAGAACAGCACTGGCTCTGCTGGTGCACATGAACTCTGGCCAGCAGCCTGAGCAGACACAGACAAGACTCATGGGGATTTTCCAAGGAGCTGACCATCAGACTGGAGACCTCTGGTTGTCTTGTTAATTCAGAGTGCTGGGATTAATGATAAGTGCTGTTTGTTGAGTGTTCGATGGTCTCTTACAGCAATGACTAGTGGTCTGTCCTGCTTTACTGGGGCAAGCTTGTGTCCGGCGCTTGGTTTCTGTGACAGCAGCTGCCATAGCAACCCCAAAAGGGCTGCGGTGATGAGGAGCTTTGGAAGCTCTGACTGGGTCTGTGTTTCCTGAGAAGAGCTCTTGTCTTGGCCCACAAGTCTATTTTAGTATTCAGGCAGCCCCAAACGCCAGAGTTGCAGCAGCTGAATCAAAGAGGCAGCTAAGCATTTTTACAGTTCTGTAAAAAAAACAGAAAAACACAATGTGACTTTAATTTCATCATCATCACGTAATTTAGGCAAAGCTACAATGGGAGCCAAGGGTGCGTTTATAAATAACAGCAAGAAATGCCTCTTGAAAGTAAGTCCGTGTTAAAAATTACAGGCAAAATTATGTTAACCGATTTTCTTGTTGATCACTTCAGCGTGCCTAAAGCAGCTTCTGCAAGGTCAGAAGGTAATATCAGCTGGCCAGATAACTGATAAAAAGAATCATAATCAGACTGTATTAGAATTCTTGCTATTTAGAATATTTTAGTCTTGTACATTTGTCCAGTGATAGTGGATTAGTGAAGTCTGCTGTTATGCCATTGATCTGGGATCAAATATCAAAACAACTTTCTCAAATGTGTCTCACCCTCTGCTTAACAGCTGACTGAAGGAGGAATCAAAATATCTGAGGTGAGTGGACTGCAAGGTCAGAAATAGGGAGGGGGGAAAGGGCAGTCTGAAGCAGTAGGAAATTTCTTGATTTTTACTGTGTTGATAGTAATTCTGATTTAGTATGAAACAAATCTTTATGGTGTAAGCGTTACAGTTAATGAATGTTTAATTGCAAATAAGTAATGCAAATGTGGTGCTTCATGGTTAGAAAAAAATGCCCCCCAAAAGAATAAAAATTATTCCAAAAATTAATACTGAGGCAAAAACTGTCAATGAAAAATGTTTTTTTTTTTTTTATCTATTCGTAGACTGGCAGAAGATCAATCCATTATAATTATGACCATCGATTATTCATTTTAGTCATTTATCAAGTGAAAATACCAAACATCTAGAGGTTAGAGTTTCAGAAATGCTGCCATTTCTTTGCATTTATCCTCATTCATAACATTATAAAATGAATACTTTGGGTTTTTTTGTGCTGCCGGTCAGACAAAGTAGGCAATTTTGAAGACATCACTTTGGGTTTTTGTAACTCAGACAGGTATTTGTCATTATTTTAAAATGCTACCAATTAATTGTTTAATTGATTAATTAAAAAATAATTATCAGTAGATTCAATTAGTAACGAAAATAAATAATCATTAGTTGAAGTCCTAGGTAATTGTTTTGTACCCTGTTCAATTCCCATTTTCCTCTCACAACAAAATAAATAATAAATTTAAAAAACTTGAACATGAACCCCAACACTATCCCAATGAACAAGCTAGTGTCTGAGTTTAAGTGTTAATGCCTATCTGACTTACTGGCTATTTCACAGGTTGCCCGTGTACACTGAGCTCCACAAGGCTTTCCGCAGAAGCATACAGTTTCCAGCCTGGGCTCCGTGCTCATGAACGGGATGTGAAATTCCAAAATGACTTTTAGGTTAAAGTTCAGGTGGCCCGCATTAATTTCAGGGCTTTTTCCAGCCAGATCAGATGAGCAGACATACCTACAGTCTGGTCATTTCCATTTGTTGAAACATCATATAGCCCTCTGGGGGTTCCCCTGCTAGCTGCTTTTAGTAGACCGCCTAACACATTAGCTTATCTAAAAAGTTGTCTACCCATGCTTTGAACAAAAGCAAATTTTAATTTTCAGTTTAAACAGGGAGCAACATGAGCCTTTTAATTGCTTAAGGTGTAATAAAGAAATCAATATGCTATATGCTGACACTGTGTACCCATAATAGCTCAGACTGTCACATAGTATTACTGTGATTCATACAGCTATAACATATTGTATTATAATCATTTATTGTTTTTACTGGCCTTTATATTTGTAAGAAATTAGATTTAGCATCATCTATTTATAACAATAATAATGATAATAATAATGATGAAGGTTGGCTAGCTAAGTTAGAGTCTTTCCATTATCTATTAACTCTTGTCTAAATGTTCTTCCTTCCTCAGTTTTAACATTGTTTTTCTGTCCAGTTTCTACTATTGTTGAGCTGAAAATCATTTTCCTTGACTTCCCCAGAGAATTCATCAATCAATTTCCGTAAATCCATACACGTAATTAATCCATAACGTTACTCCCTCCTATACTTCCCATTCAGACGGTCTGCTTGACATTTGTTGGACTTGTAGCAGTATATGTTTTTATAATCTCATGATTGCTTATATTACCTTTTTTTTTAATTTGTTACTGGATGATAAAAGTTTAACCCACAGAGATGGAATAAGTTCTAATTATAATTCCATCATATTTCTATGGTTATTACAATTATATTTGTCATTCTGTTCTATATAGCAATTCCAATTCTATTTCTATAATTTAATCTGACCAGTTCCCCGACTTTCCCTGTCTGGGACACCCCTCTCAAAATCCCACGATGTTCTCCATGATGTTCCAGAGCTGCCACGAGCAGTGGGAACCCCGATAAACTGCTGAATCCTGGGTTGCATCATTCCCAGTAAGGTGATAGGTGGTGGTAGTGCCATCTTGTGGGACCCAGTGTGGCGCTGCCATGAAAGCTGGATGCCCTCACTTTCTCTGCTAAATTAAACCCACTCCTCTAGGTTAAGCTAACTGTTAACACGGTCACTCGAGTGTGAACCAAGCGAGGCAGGATGGCCTGGAAACCGCAGGAAAGCTTCAAACACGCTGCATGGCGGCTTGAATGAAGTGCTGAAGTCTGCACTGGTGGGAACTGGTGGTACTGGGACGTTAACAGTCAGAGGCTAAATTAGGCTGCTGCTAGCCGGGCTGCATTCACGAGATTACGCTACGGAGATGAAATTGAGTTAAATAGTCAGAGGTTAGCTAACTACATCGCTTATGTATCGACCTACCCCACTGACTTGTAGTAATGTGAACGAGTGTGAAGTTAGAGTCGCCCGGCCAGCCTGCTCGTTAAAACACAAAAGATGAGCGGCTTCTCTAAGTTGTATCGGAGTTTGTCTCGGTGTGGCTCCTGTCTTTCCCCAGCGGAGTTAAACTCCAGCCCGCATCAACAGACTCCAACACGTCGCTACTTACCGCTGCCTGCTTCAGCCCAGCTCAATCTCCATCCTCCGCTTCATTTCCACATCGACATTTTTAACTAGTTTTTCAGATGTTTATTAGAGTCCGGGCCTGGACTGCTCGGCGCCGCGCTGGAAGCCATGCATTCTGGGAGAGTGACGTCACACTTAGGGCTCAGAGGAACTACAGCAGGAAGCCGCTAGAGTCTGATATAATGATGATGATTATAATAATAATAATAATAATAATAATAATAATAATAATAATAATAATAATAATAATAATAAATATTCATAAGGGAAGGTAGCGTAATAATGAAAACAAGCCTTCAGGCTAATTCTGGCATATTTAACTAAATGTTTATGAATTCACTGTCTCTGAGATTTTTTTTTTCAATTACAACAATAAAACAACTGACTGCTAGCTAGAAATCTAAGTAATAGTAATCACATTAACAGTATACGGTAATAACAATTAGGAAAGGAGCTAAGCCTCTCATCATTTTTTTCTGAAATGTGCATCATAAATTGTTTTGCCATTATCAACGAACGAAAATAAGGTATGGGGCTGAGCAATGCGATGGTGAATATTACTGTTTAAGTCAATCCTGGCCAAAAAGACAACATATACTTACAACAAAAACAGCTCTCCATCCTAATTCAAAATGGTTCTTTTGGCCTGCAGCATGACAGAATTCATTATGTTTTTTGTTTGTTTGTTTGTTAGTTTGTTTGTTTTTTTGATAACCCTTTTTAGTAAGGTCCTCCATGCTCAGAATGGTTCTAAATATATGATATATAATGGTTTTCCATACATTTATAGTGCTGTAAATAAACCTTTAAGAACATAGCCTATGAAATGTTCCAAACCAGCAGTATTAATTTAACTTTTATAAGAACTGCACTGTGTTCATTATTCTGATTTTAACAGCTTTTTTTCCAAATCAAAGAGATTTTTGAGTCATCATGGTTACATATAAAACCACTGCCCTAACCAAAACCTAACCAAAGAACCCTTGAAGAACCCTCCTTTAACAGTATGTTCTAAATAACAGCGGATGCACAAGATAATTAAGGCAGAGTCCTCATGTGTAATGGCTGTAAACATCTACAGCTACTGGAGGAAATCATGGCCTATATATTTCACTCTATACAGATGTTCCCTCAATCAACCATTTGTGCCTCTTACAAGTCTGGAAAAAAAGAGTATCAGTTTATATACATAATATGTGATATCTTTTAAAATGCAGTGTTATTGCTGCAATCAGTGACAATTCAACTTGTCTGGTAATACTGGCTGTCCTTTGACTGCGCACTAGGGTGAAATCATTCCCTTGGAAAAAACAGTGCCTTGTAGTTCCAGACAGCTGAAAACAATTCCATCTGGCTTGTTTTGGTCATTCCCACTGAAGACTCCTCCCTTTTATTTCACTCTGATGTAGAAATTCATCTTTACAGTGGGAGGGAAGAGAGACAGCAATATAATGCGTAGCAGAACACTCAGTAAGTGTATAATTCATGTGAATAGTTAGTATTCCTCATGAATTTTCTCTTTAATGTAATGCAGATTAAAGAAATAATTCATCAATAAATATTAAATGCTTACTCTCACTTTTTGGAGTTTATCCATTAGGTTTTCTTTTTCTATTTTTTGCTATCACATCACTTGAATAGTATTTAATTTTGATTAAATAAATTATATAAAGCTGCCAGGGTAAAATTGAAAAAATAAACAAAGCTACCTTACATGTTTTACTATTATTCGTTATTTATTTATAATTTTACTTAGACCTACTCTTATTTTTTGTGTGTATTCTGGGATAGGCTCAGCACTGTAGTGATAAATAAAAGGAAGGTAAACTATGACCTACAGGGTGATCATCATTATGCCAATCAACCACTATTCATTTATTTACCTCTTACTTTTCTGTTCAAAATCCTATAGTTCCATAAAAGTGTCTGAATAAACATAGATTACTACACTACACGTATGTATATACAAAGAGGAGATATTGCAGTCACTCAGCCTAGTGGGCTTAAACTGAATCACAGGATTTGTATTATTTTATGTTATCTTTTAAATTCTAAGTTGGGTAATATTTAGTATACCATAATACTAAAATGCTGAGCGATGAACGGTTATTCAGAGGTGGATATTATGTAATATTTCCAACCTGAATGATGGACAAAGGCATTCGGAAATGGATGATATTCGATATTTCCATGCTAAGGGATACACGTACTTCACGTACGATGGGCAATAGTATTTGTTTGTATGCAGCAGTTAATAATATTTACTATTTGCATGCGGAGGGCTGGACTGAGTTGTTTTGTTGCATTCCTGCAGAGGGTTTGACCTTTGACCTGGTTGTTGCATTCCAGAGAGGCTTGTCCTGCAGCAGCACCACAGCCAGCCTGCATTCACACACTGTTCCCATGCTGAAGAGAAGCGATGTGTGCTGAACTAGCTTAGACAAGGCGCTGGACAGAGAGTAACAGAGATTAACAGAGACTAGCAGAGACTAGAGCATCGCCCAAAGCAGAGGGAACACCTTTTAAGGGGCTAGTTAGTTAGTTAGCCATTTTGCTAAGCAGCTAAACCGCCGCCGTATAGAGGTTGCTTTGTAGACAGCAGGCTAGCAGCAGACACCAGCGCAGAGGAAATGAAGGACAAACAAAAGAGAAAGAAGGAGCGGACCTGGGCTGAGGCGGCTCGCATGGTAAATCGCTCATTTTGAACATATATCTGTGTATGGATTAATGTGAAGTGACGGCTCCAGTTGCCTTGTTGTGTTCCGACATTCTCCTCACGACTACAGCTTGGGCTCTGCTAGGATATAAGCCATTAGCAGTGCGAAGCTAGCTACCAGGCTGTATTTAAGTTACATTTAAAAGAGAGGGAACGTTTTGCGTTCGTAGCGTGCTGTACTGGCTACTGACATGTTAACGATATTAGCTAAGGCAACGCAAGCTGCTAACGTTAGCTAACTGGCTAATATCTGCTCTTCCGTTTTGAGCCCTTTGTTTGCTAGGCAGCAAGCTAGCTAACCTAACCCTAATTACCATCTGAGCACCTTGGCCAACGTAAAAGCCTGCTGCTAAACCGTTAAAGCGTTTATTTGAATGGGAATTAACTGGTTAATCCGAGGAAGTCAAACCAGGGAAACTCATAATGTAACGAGTAGTATAACGTTGATGCTACTGACCATAACACATTAGCTAGGCTAGCTATGCTAATAACCAAAAGTAACTGCACCAGGTCAGTAGCATTAGCTAGCTAGCATCGAATTGGCTTAACTGGGCTACAAAATAAAGAAAACCTCTTCTAGTTGCGTTATATCAGCCTGGTTTGCCGGACATCAATCGGTTAACAGATTATTCTTTGGTTGCTTTGGATGCTTTAGAAAGCAACAGATATACCATTATACAGACAATAAATGTTTGCGAGTAAGCAAGCAATTATTTCCAGGCCAGCACATTGTTTGCTAATAATCTTTATTAATTTAGGCAAAACTGACATTAGCATCCAGTAATGACTCAGATGACTTCTGATTTGTGCTGAGCAGTAGAAAACTGTTTTTTTTGTTTGTTTGTTTTTTTCATGGTGTTTTCATTATGTGAGAACGTTGGGTTCCCTCCTTCAGACTGTTTGGCCGGTCAGATAGCTTTCCGTTTTCTGCAAAAAAAAAGAAAAAAGTTTAATTAAAGCGATCCATAGCTATCAGTCACAGAAAAGTATTTGTGCATCAGACTACTGGATTCAATTTCAGTTCTGTTTTTATGTTTACACCAAGCCACAGTGAAGGCTGTTTTTCCTTGGTAGATATGAATTAACCTCCGCTTCCCATTTTATTTTTTGTTGAAACCACACACATAATTTCATCCACATGACCTCATTCACTTAGTTGTGATTTTATGTATGTAATGGTTTTGAATATATAGGCATATTGGACTTGAACACATCAAAGCCCCTCACCACGTCAGCCTCTTAAATATGGGCGTGAAAATAACTGAAATGCACAGGGATTCAGCTGAGGGTGTGGCTGGGGTTCTTGTGACAAGCCCCCTTCACAGGACCCTGCATATCAGTGTCAGGCAGCATCCATGCATTGCAATGCCACAAAGCCATGCATTGCATTCAAGTTGAGTGGGAATGCACAAACATATTTATTTATAAATCAAGCCATATGTCATGGCAAGATCCTGTGATGTGGATGTGGAGTTTTACGAGAGTCAACCCAGTTCAAAACATCCAGAGCTACTGTGGTCACTGAAATTTTAACCAGTCTGCTAGTTTGTAGGTACACTAACATTCTTAAAGATGCAATTAGTAAGGTTTTAACCAGTCCTGTAGCACCAGATGACCATAATATATCTGTGGGGGTTGATGTGTGGTTGTTGATCAGTACCAGTGATGCAACGATCACTTGGCCAGGCACTGAAATATCTGGCTTTCAAAACTCACATTCCAGCCTATACTCCGTATTGGAACAAAAATTCCCCACCCATTGAAGTTTCAGCACCCTCCACCACCCTCTCCACCCTCCCCTTCCACCCACCTACCCACCCACCTACTGGCACTGTGAAGTGCTCAAGAACGGTGCTATAAGCGAGCCAAGGCTAAAACGCCTCATTCCCTAGCCAAAAAAGCCAATGACAAAGCAGTGTTACTATTATTCTAGTAGCCTGTTTTATTTGGTGCTATACTGCGTCCTCACTAGAGATGGATCTCTCCTTTTAATTCGCCCCCTTTAATTCGCCACTCCTCTCTGTTATGTCACTTTGTCACTTAGAGGGCACCGTAAGCTGTGCCAGACATGGACAAATTATGTTGTAGGGTAGTGCTTGGCCCCGCCCACTCCCCCCTTGACTTTACATGCTTTCCCAAATGGCACAGAAAGTGCAGAGGGAGGCGGAGTTTATGTGCGCTGCCATATTGCTTCATGGAGCCTTTTTTTGTCTGGGATGTTACCTTGTGAATGTGCCTGAGCTATGAGGGGGGGGTTGCCAGGGGACTTGAAGTAGTGTTCAAGTTTGGAACTGAAGTGAACACATGTGGGCCTAGGCGGAAGTAGGCACAGAATTTTAACTTCTCTAAATAAAAATTTTCTGGCATTTCTGCTGTATTTCGCAGACAAAGTGGAGAGAGATAGGAAAGACAGGGCAGAGAGACAGGGTGACATACAGTTAAAGGCATGGGCTTGACTCGAACCTAGGCTGCTGCCACAGGGACTTATTCTGATATGCGCTGTGCCAGTTGCGTGACAGAATTGTAACTTCTAGCTAATGTATCCTACATAATAATCCTGCTCATGTCAAAGATGGCATTAGACACAAATGGCCACATTCTCATGTATGTGACATGGAGCTTAATTTTGTCCTGTTCAGCCACACCTCAACCATTTGATCTTCCTGCTGGTCACTGATAGAGAAAGACTCAAGTGTCCGTGTGACTGCATAAAAAAAAATGTACTTGGATTTTCAGTGTAGCTTTGACAGTGGTGTAATGATATTAAGATGTTATTACTCTGCCAAACCAGGCATTCCATTAGCTGACATACTGTAGAGCATGGCAGTATATTGATATTGTGATATAAGATTAGATATCATCTGTGACTTTCAATAATGCACTATTGTCATATGGCATAAGTCTTGTCTTCTGGCTTCAAAGGCTGCATTACAATGAAGGGTTGCAATTTTCTGAACTCAGACTGTTCCAGCTGTGTATTTGTCTCTACCTGCTTAGTCATCATATTCACATTACTGGTGACTGTTTATAAAAAATCTCACTGTGTAAATATTTTGTGAAGGCACCAATGGTCATCCTTACAATAAAGTCACAATATTAAAATTGAGGTATTCAGTCAAAAAATTGATATATGATTTTGTTTATATCGCCCAGCCTTAATATGCTAACTTTTGACTGTTAAAACGTGCAGTTGGCCCACAAATAAAAATATCTTTTGCGGAAAGTATGACATCAGTCAATCAATTAAATGATATGTGACCTTAAATTTATCGCTGGTGGTTACCATGGTTACTGTAGTATATGACAGTATTTCCGTGGCCCTACAAATAACATATATTGGGTCAGGGTGGATTTTCTCCTACTTTTTTTTTTATAGATAGTGAGGTGGACCAATAGATACAAAGTAACGCACACTGACAACTGATGGAATATTTACGTGGAAGATAGTCAGTACTGTGGCATTTGCCAATGCATTTGTCCAGCTTTACTTCACACTGAATAAACCATGGTTGTGCTCTGGATTTTTTACTAAATTGTGAGGTAGTTCAGTGCCAGGACAGATTAAACTTCCTTTTTACCAGCAGCATAATTTTCACACAGAATATGTGTACTTTAAAAAATTTTTTGTTTATCTTTATTGCAGGTGCAAATTCTCTTTAAGATGGCTTAGAGTTCCAGAAAGGCACAAAATTGACTGTACATTTACTCCAAACAGCTTGTGCAGCATAACTGAGTATTCTTAAGTTAAATGATGGCACTGTGGGTCAAGTAGTCCAATTTGTACTGGGTTATCCCCTCGATTTTCAGCATGTGATCTCCATTGCCAGTCTGCGGTACAAACACTGTAGTACTAAGTAGATGCTGCTTTCATATGCTGTAGGAAATCTAATTACAGGTATAGCTCACATGAATGACCTAATAAAGTGGTAGATATAAGTAGGACAGTAGAATTTTTTCTGATACCTGAGATGCCAAGATGTGACATTCTCCCTCTTAGTTGGACTGTTATTAGTCCTGCATATACTATAAATTTTAGCCAGCGACCCTATTAAAACGTCAGCCACAAAATGGATGCAGATTTTATCGTTGTTTTTCTACCATTGCAGCACTGTCAATTGGTCTCTAAAATACTTATTTCAGGGTCCAATTTGTTATTTCTGACAAAAAGTAGGCTACCTGTGAACACGAGAATTGCATTTGCAATAATACTGTCAAATTTCTGACTTCCGAGGAGCACCTGACTACAAAAAGCCTCTTCCACCATTTTGCTGACAGCTAAAAGCCTGTAGGAACCTAAGGGCTTTTTTAGGCTGCGTAGTGTTCTCTGAAACCTGCAGTCCGACTCCCAACAACTTCATTTTTGCAGAACTTAAAGTGGAAGCTGAGCGTAAATGTGTTCTGGCTTGAAGTACGACGCAGATCCACTCAAGATAAACGTGTCCCCCCCCCCCAATCCACAACAGAAAATAGAGGAAATCGCTTGGCAGGCAGTCCTGCAGGCGAAATCCGCATCTTTCCATAGTAAATAATGACGTCTTTGCAGAAAATGCTCTGCAGGCTGAATGGCCGCTAAGTTTCCTTCCTGCTGACTCTGTTAATAAAATGCATTTGGATCGTTGCATTGGTTTTTAATTGTTTATGGCTATTTAATTTATTTTAGCCTTTGTAAATTGTATTTGCTAAATGTTCCACTTATCCATCAAACAACAAAAACAAAGTCCAGTGGAAACCCTGCACAATACTACCATGACACATTTTTAGTCATTTTTCTTATTTCGTGTAAACATCACCTGCTGTACTGAAATTTGCCATATATTATAAATGGTGTTCTCTGTCTGTCTGTGTGCCGCTCTGCTGAGACTCCTTTCCAAACAGCAGCATCAGTGAGTTGGGTATCAAACCTCTGTTGCTCTTTGGAGAGAACAGAAGCTGTACAGCAGATCGGCTCACTGATAGCGGGAACAGTTTGATTGCTCTGTGAAAGAGCGTCTTGGCTTCAGTGGGCTTGCTTGAGATGTCTTCTGGGCACAATTCAGTTCCAAGTAGCGATGCACATCAGAGTAAATAATTTTCTACATTCTCTCGAGTTAATAATTCAACAAAAACCTGTTTCACAGGGTATGAACATTTTAGAAAATAGCTGGCTTTGACAATCCTAAAAATTGACGTGCTTTTCATCAGTCAAATGGCTATCCAAATATTTGGCTGATACCATGAGCATTATTAGAGGAGAATGCAAAAGACAAAATAGGCTCTGTGTTACATTTTAAGTGATATCTATGACTTGAAATATCAAGCACTGCAGTCTCACCTCTGCATTTAATATCTGAAACAGCAATGGCCAACTGCAACTGTTTTAATTTAATGTAGCCTCATAAAAAATAACAAAATGGAATGATTCAAATTTTTCCTGCCAAATAACCTGAACATTAAAACAAAAATAGCTGCTACAGACAGCTGCTCCACCTCCCCCATTGTGTAGCCTTGTCAACTGCAAATAAACCAGCATAGCCTTACAATATCTGGCAGGGAAGAAATTTAAACCCGAATAATAAAATGAAGAATGTCAGACTGACAATACTGTTAATGACACATGAAATACATTTTTCGTGAGGCAGTCAACATGACCATGTGCTGACATTGCAAGACTAAATGTATTCAAGTAGGGATCAATCCAGGTTTTTTGCCACTTGTGCGATGAGGGTTATTCGATTTTGATTGTACACTGATACCGTGGACCAATTTGATATTTGGGGAATTAATTGAAAAGTGTTCATTTTTCAGCACCATGCTCTGTAAAGCAAAGCTAGAATTAGTCAAGTGCACGATCACACTCGTCATTGGCATGGACCAAACCTCCGAACTCCAGATGTCTGTAGTGTAACAAAGTGTGGTCACGTCTTTCAAGCCGTCAAAGAGGTGTTCCCCTGCCTTGTACAGTTTCTAATGTTCTTGTTCAAGGGCTTCCTTTCATTAGTAGTTCTTCTGCTTCCACCATTAGCTCTGCCTCTTTCATCTTGCATTGAAATAGAGCAATTAGCTGTTTCAGTGCTTTCAGTCGCTTGTTTTAAGTAAATCCAGGCTACAGACATGGCTGCTGTCCAGCTGCATTCAAGCCATGTATCACACAAGAAGGGCTGGACAATATATCAATATTATATCGATGTTGTGATATGACATTAGATATTGCCTGGGATTTTGGATATTGTAATATCGTGATATGATTGACTGTTGATATCGAGGTATTCGGTCAACAATGTGTTTGATTTTGTCCATATCACCCAGCTCTAACAAAAAGTAGTGCACGATACTTGTTTGAAGAAAATATCTTTTTTTCACAAATTGATTGGAGCAGTGGAAATTAAATACATAAGTACAAGCTGATTGACCAATTAGTAGCCGATACTAATGCATCCCTATATTCAACACATCAGGCGTGATCCCTTAGGCTAAATACATTGCAAACAACTGCAACAGGAAAGAGGCTTTGGATCAGTCTGCCCGTAGATAAGAGACCAGTGCTCACCCTGTATGAGCTGATGGCTGTTTGCCCAGGGTCTATTGTTTTGAACAGCTACTGTTCCCATGTTAAATTTTGGCTTTGACTGGAAAGTCCTGCCTCCAAGGTTCTGCTTGTGCTGTGGGAAATTTAAATATTTAAGTAGCTATGATAGCACCACTAGTCTGTTAAATGGAGTAAAAATATTAAAGCATTCATATAAATATGGTATATGCAATGGTGGTCTTTTTAATAGCTTGCACTAGGTAGGACTCCCCTTTACTTCCAGATCAGTCTGAATTGGTAAAGACCTGGATCTGGCAAAGTGCGGAAACATTTCCCAGGGATGTTAATCAATGCGGTATTGATCCATCTGATCCCAAAGAGATCTGGACTGAACTAAAATCACCGTCAAGTTCCTGAAACCTTTTTATCCTGTTAGAGGTCTCCATTTGACAAAGGCTAAACCAGGCTTCAGTGGCGACAATGTGTGATGAATTTTTTCCCACCCTTGTTCATATTTTTGGAAATTGTCTGCAATCTGTAGGTTCATCTCATTGTTTACCAAATTAAGTCAAAGCCTGCATCTTCTGCTGCTGTCATCCATTGAGTTCAAGGTTGGAGACGCTCTTTTGACTGGCTTTTTGTTTAAAATGACATCTTGTTTAACTCCAGACACTACTAACAAAATCACAGGAGGCACCAACCATCAGACCACACTCAGACTGGCCTAAATCAACATCTGGACAATTCTTACATTCTCGATAATGCTGAATAATCTGCAGCCATACTTGCCTTAACCTTGGAGTTGCTTAGTCTTCAGTCTGGATTTACTAACTGTTTTGTCTTATATTCAGTGATTTCTTCTTCTAAAACTAGTGCAGAGGTGAGCGTCGGACTGTGTAATAAAGACACTCTGGATGTTTTGCAGGTTTTGGAGAACTTCTCCGATGCCCCAATGACTCCTAAACAAATCCTCCATGTCATCCAGACCAAGGGGCTCAAGGAAATGAGGTCAGATACACACACACACACACACACACACACACACACACACACACACACACACACAGACAGAG
>OMLF01057677.1:0-15283 GCA_900302615.1 Holocentrus rufus | reverse complement strand
ATAACAGAAGTAGCATTAATAGGAAAATATAGATGAATAAGGAGGAGAGGAGCAAATTAACACAGCAAATTATCCATATTAAAAAAATAAATCTGTATCTTTTATCTGACCTCACTAAATTTAATTCAATTAAAGTTAAATTGGCCATTTTTGAAAGAAAAATGAATGAAGTCTTTAGGGTAAACAAGCACTCATTAGGTGAAAGAGTGAGTACAGGCAGTTCCATTGCAGTATATGGAAGTCCCCTCTTTGATAGGTAGACATCGCTCAAGGATCCAAGTCCCCTCTTGGCAACTTCTTTAAAAAAATTTAAAAAGTACATTTGCAGTAATATTATGGTAAAAGGCCTCAAAAGTAAATTTTCTATTCTATTTTTGTTTTGTCAAAATGACCAGAAACACAGGTCCACTCTTGGTCAATGTAGGATGATAGTCCCCTGTTAGTAATATAGACGTGTATGTGTGTGTGTGTGTGTGTGTGTGTGTGTGTGTGTGTGTGAGTGAGTGAGAGAGAGTGAATGCATTTATGCATTTTTACCTTATCTTGATTTGTTGCGACAATTTTTTCCAAAAGAAATTGATGTCGCACTTTATTTCTAAAAAAAATCCAAATTCAAAAGTGTTTTTGTTTGGGTCTTAAATATAAATATTTTCCCCAGAAGGATGATCGTGTTTATAATCTGTGGGCATTTTACCTCCAATACTCCCAACAAAATATTTAGTGGTGTAAATTCAAAATGAATATTTTTGAGTCTTAGCCACTTTTGAATATCTAACCAATATTTGACTACATGTGTACAGTAAAAGAATAAATGTAACTGATCCTCCAATTCTTCATTGCAAAATTTACATAATGGTGAGTGGTTAGTGTTAAAAATGTTTGTTTATTTGTGTCGGTAATTCTATAGAAAATCTTAATTTCAAAAATTCTAGAATATGATTCAATTGTTCTTGTATAAATGGACTTAAAATAATCTTTCCAGGGAATCAAAGTGTTAAACTCATCTTCCCAAAAGGAGCAGGCTGCATGTGGAAAAAAGACAAACATCTGCTACCTAAGAAAAAATTATATCATGAACTTATCCGGGGCCGGGTTGCGGGGGCAGCAGTCTGAGCAGGGATGCCCAAACTTCCCTCTCCCCAGACACTTCCTCCAGCTCTTCCAGGGGGACCCCAAGGTAGAGCAGCGACTCTACTCTAAGCTCCTCCCGGGCGACAGAGCTCCTCACCCTATCTCTAGGGAGCGCCCTGCCACCCTGCGGAAGAAACTCATTTCAGCCGCTTTTATCCGGGACGTCGTTCTTTCAGTCATGACCCAGAGTTCATGACCATAGGTGAGGGTAGGAACGTAGATTGACCAGTAAATCGAGAGCTTCGCCTTTTGGCTCAGCTCCTTCTTCAACACGATGGACCGATACAGCGGCCACATTACTGCGGCCGCTACACCGATCCATCTGTCAATCTCATGCTCCCACTGTGAACCGGCTGCGAACCGCCCCAGTGCGTGCTGAAGGTCCTGGCTTGAGGGAGCCAACAAGATAACATCATCTGCAAAAAGCAGCGACGAAATCTGCTGGCTTCTGAACCGAACCCCCTCCAGCCCCTGGCTGCACCTAGAAATTCTGTCCATAAAAATAATAATAACAGAACCGGTGACAAAGGGCAGTCCTGCCGGAGTCCAACACGCCCCGGGAACAGGTCCGACTTACTGCCGGCAGTGCGAACCAAGCTCCTGCTCTGGTTGTACAGGGACCGTACAGCCCTCAGCAGAGGGCCTCCAACCCCATACTCCCGGAGCACCTCCCACAGAATGACGCGAGGGACACGGTCGAATGCCCTCTCCAAGTACACAAAGGACATGTGGACTGGTTGGGCAAACTCCCATGAACCCTCGAGCACCCTGTGAAGGCTATAGAGCTGGTCCAGTGTTCCACGGCCAGGATGAAAACTGCATTGTTCCTCCTGAATCCAAGGTTCAACTATCGGTCAGATTCTCCTCTCCAGTAGCCTGGAATAGACTTTCGATGGAGTCCCCGTTTGGAGCACTTTCCAGTACCCTTCCTAGGGACTCCAAGAAGGCCGGGGGGCTATGAGCAAGCCCAGACCAGCTCACCGCCACGGGAATTAAACACTAGTAATGGTGTATATATTATTTATATATATATTTTTGTAATTAAAAAAATGCATAAAAAGGCTTTTATGAAAACATTAAATAAAAAAATTGCTTACCAACACAAAAACCATTCATAATTGCTAAATTAGGCTGAAATAGAAGGCTCCAAGTGATACTAAATGAAGAGCCATTTGGGAGCCGTAAGAGCTGGCTCTTCGAAGGGAGCTAAGCCAAAAGAGCCAAATCTTTGAAAAGAGCTGGACTTCCCATCACTACTCTGGAGGGACTGCAGGTAGCCTGCTCTGTATCCTTAATCAGATAAAGCTGCCGGCGGTTAGGATGTTCTCCGACTTACGATTTACCAAAATAAAAGTTTCATACGCCATACATTCTTGCATTTTCCTCATCTGTAATCTTAATATGGAGCTGCCATGTCTTTTTATTTACTTTACTGTATAGTTGTGTTTTGGTTCATATAATCAATTAAACAGTGTCAGTTCAACATCAGTTTAGCGGGTTATTTTATTTTGGTAAAACGGCAGTTGAAAATGTCTTTGATGTTGAACTGACAGAGGTGTGCGCTCTCTTGGCTATAATGTAAATTAATGCTCAAAATGTGAATTAGATACTATTCGATTATTTATTTTGATATTTTTACAGTTGGGCTTTTTAACCCTTTTTTTCTTTCTAAACTAAATGTAAATTAAATTTAAAATGAAACACTGTATTATTTATGGCTATTATCAAAGGCAAACTCAATGTAGAAAAATAGGGCTTGCAGCAGCAGCAACACAGCAGAAATGCTGCTAGTGCACCAACTTGCGTGTGAGCCGCAGCAGCTCAGCAACGCAGCCGTAATGAAGCCCTCACACAGCCAGTATGTTTAAGGCCTAACCCCCAAATTCCACCAGATGCGTCTCCGTTGCGTCTCCACTGCGCCACGGTTGCCGGAGCTGACAATGACAATGACTACAATGAGACAACGGTCAGTTGTCTCATTGCAGAAGAACACTGCAAAAAATGCCCTTCTTGAAATAAGTAAAAAAATAATGAAAACAAGGTGTTTTTGCTTGTTTTAAGTAAAAAAAATCTGCCAATGGAACAAGTAAAAATTGGCTTGGTAAGATTTCTTGAAATAAGATGCAATATCTAGGCCTTTTAAGAGAAAAGAGATCTTGAAATTAGCTGGAAAAACTCATTTTGAGCTAAATTTTACTAGTATTGTGTCTCATAATAAGCCTGTAATGCTCAAAATAAGTATTTGTCGCTCAAATGTAGCTTTTTGTTTGTTACCATTAATGTCATGTTTCTCATTTCAAGTGTATCTGGGCTGTAAACAAAGCTGGCAGGCGACGACGCTCCACATCCAAGACACAGCCGGTGGAATTTGAAGTTGTGCAGAGATGCAGTAAAAACACAGCGCTCACGCAACACAGCCGTTACGCGACGGAGACGCATCTGGTGGAATTTGGGGGTAAGGCCTAAAAAGAGAATATCAATTTAATATCGGAAAAGAATGAATTTTTGATTTTGTCCTTGTGAAGTGAAAGCTTGGAACTTCACACATATAGCCGTATTTGCTGCCCTATGTAAGTATAATAAATCCTCCAAGTTTGACCCTTAACCCCCCCCCAAAACACATATCATACATCATACATACTCTATGTGCATACACATAGACATATACACAATACATTACCCTGGTGATAGTTTTAGCATGTAGTAAATCATGATGGAACAAGGCCTAAGACCTCAAAAAAACATGGAGAGCCATACAGCTAGGCTCTTCCAGGTCACTTGTGCACGCACACACACATACATGTATACACAGTCCTCCCAAGATGCAACTCTCTAATCCCTTAAAGATTCTGAACTCATGATTTCCCTCCCCACAGGCCGACCACAGCTGGACCTTCGTCTCCTAGCTAATTTCGAACACATGTGGTGCTCAAAACCGAAGCTCAGTGCTAGATAAAATATAAGCTGTTTATAATCATACCAGCAATCTCCATGCTGCAGAAGAGAACCAGATATCCTATTGTTTATGCAATTTACACATTTGCATGTGGGACAGGCCTTAAGGTGGAATCTATAAATCCGTCATAAATCCGGCATGTCATAAACTTTGGATTCCTTCATAAATCACATTTGTTTATTCAGATAAAATAATAAGTCACTGCATTTAGTGTCAGAACCCTCCTGTAGATAGCCAAAACTGATGGAAATGCAGGGGGTCAGACCATAAAACAGTTATTATTGACTAAATGGATACCACCAACACCACACTCATAAGTGTATTGTATTTAAGTTTGTTTTCTTATGGTATCTGTGGGATCACAATTTAGACATTCTGTCTGAGAGCCAATAAGACAGAGAATATTCTGAAAATCCTGTTAAAGTAATTGCATCGTTCAGTGTACACAATTTATATAATTGTGATTTAAGCTTTGATACTTTTTTCTTTAGTGCAGAGTCTAGGAGAAATTCAGTATCGCTCAATATTTTTTTTTATTATTTATTTATCTTTTGCAAGGGTTTGTTTTTATCTTTTGTTCCAGCTTTCTCTTTCTAGGTCAGTTTGACGTTGCCCACGGGTGGTTGTGTCTGAATAGCAGCAGTTGTCTGTTTTGATATTGACCTGCAGTCCTCTGGGAGCCTCTTCCTCTGTTCTTCACCAAGAAATTGTACAGCAACAGGTCATGGAGATCCCTGGTGACTCAATCATTTCTCTCCTCAGCACAGCTGCAAGGGCTGCTCATCGCCTTGTTGTTCAAATGGAGACAGAGAGAGATGCTCCATGTGGCTTGGCCAAAAAGATTTGATTCTGATTTACCTTACAGCATAATTGTATCTTGAAAGCGACCACCCTGCTGGTTTGGGTAAACATCTTCAGAATTGAAGATGTGAGGGGCGGAGGCTCCACAGCAGCGTTGCAGGGAAGCTAATGAGGAGAGGGGAGCAAGCTTACAGAACACACTCATCAAAGCTCTGAGTCATAAGGCTGCAGCCACAACAGACTGCAAGAAGCTTTCTCAATATGTGTGCGTGTGTGTGTGCATGTGTGCGTGTCTGTGTGTCTAGGCATGCATGCATGTGTTGAAAAGGAAAGTGCAAAGAATACACCACATCAAGAATCTGTTAACCACTAGTCTGTTTGGGATGCATGAAACTGGAAAGGAAAGGAAAGGGAATGACAGGAAAAGGAGAGGAAATGAAAAGAAAGAAAAGGAAATGAAAGGAATGGAAAGGACAGCATAGGACTGGACAAAAAAGGAAAGGAAAAGAAGGCATAGGAAAGGACACAACAGGAAAGGAAAGGAATTGAACAGAACGGAAAGGAAAGGAAAGGAAAAGAAAGGAAAGGATGGGACAGGACAGAAAACGAAAGGACAGGAAAGGCAAAGAAAGTGTGTGATGGCACAGGACAGAAACGGAAAGGAATGGAAAGGAAAGCACAGGATAGGACATAACAGGAAAGGAAAGGACAAGGCAGGTTAGGACAGAAAAGGTTAGAAAAGAAAGATATGACATGAAAAGAAAGGAAAGGACGGGACAGGGTGTGTGTGGGGAGTACTGGGAGTGCTGTTACAGACCCAGCAGACCTGGTCTTAAGTCTGCCCATTTTGTCTAAATATGAAAAGCCTATTTACATTCCTCCATCCTGTAGGGAAAGCTGCCGAGGCAAGACAGTAGAGAGGATTCTGGCTGTCTCTGTCCCTGTCCTCATTAGTGTAGAGCTGATCTGCTTCTCCTCTCACACACACACACACACACACACACACACACACACACACACAATCTCTTGCTCTAAACAGGCTGACAGTTTGAAGATAGGCCTACTGTGCAGAGTAGAGCAGAGGGCTGTGAGATGAGAAAGCCCCTGAGTAAAGGAGAATACAAGCGAACGGTTGTAATTGGGCCCTGAGTATCAGCTGCCAAATATCGCCCGTTAGTTTGCCTCTCATTTTTTCTGCTATTACTATGCTAATGCTACGCCATCTATGCATGCAAATGAGACAAGGCACACTTGGCAGAGTTCCTGCCCTCAGCCAGTCTTCTGTCACAGGCAAAGCAACACTCACTGCTGTTGGCTGTTTCTCCTACTGATCACTGACACAAAAAACAGATACATACATTACCTTTTAATAGGGCTCGGGACTGTGACGTCAAGTGTACAGCTTCCACCATCTTGTCAGGGTTCCCTTGTGGTCAGGAAGCAGGAGCTGTTTTGTTTCTGCTAAAGATATGGTGGGCTCACACTATTACGTGGTCGGCTGCCACAGCAGTTTTCACAATGGATGAGGGAGAAAATGATTACCCAGGGCCCAAACATAGAGGGGCTGTCACGTGGTAGCAAGGCAGGTGGACCCAAATGCAAAAGACAAACCAGGAACCGAAGGAAAATATCTATTTAATACAAAAATAAAGTAAAAGTACAAAACAAGGCACAAGGGGCACGAGGAGCACAAGGAGCACAAACTCTGGAAGTGTAGACAACGCTGAGAGTGTAGACAAAACAAACTGACGGAGAACAAAGGGAAACAACAGGTATATATACACACGAGGAACTAATCACTACACAAGACACACCTGGAGTGGGAAGGCACAAGAACAGGAGGGAAACACAGGGATTGGTAGACAAGGGAGACAACGAGGGTGTGACAGGCAAGAACACAAGGGCTGGGCTGACGAGACTAACACAGGGCAGGTGTGCAGGGGAACACAGGCTGGGCAGGGCTACAGGGAAACAGGAGGGCCACACAGAGCAGGGACAGAAAATCACAACAAGAAACACAAGGAACACAAGAGTCCAAACACAAGTCCATAACCTAAAAGTCCAAAGAAAACACAAAATCATGACAGAATTAATAATTTGTGCCTTCGAATCAATAACTCATGCCCTCGAATCACTACTTGGTGCCCTTGAATTAATAAAATATTCTACTAGGGGTTAAGGGGGGTTCTGTACAAACCAGCAGCATCAAGAGAATTTTTCAAGAAACACATTTGGTTGTTTGTTCAGATTTTTGCGTTTTCTTTTAGTTTGTTTATTTTATATGGTTCTCAGTCATGATTCTATAAAGAACCACTAACTTGACCAAAGAACCCTTGAACCCTTTGCTGTGTGTATTGAGTAGCTGCATGTCAAGTTACTTTCATCCTTTTGATGACTTGAAAGAGATGGACAGGGAGATGTGTTTACACAGTGTTACATAGAAGGTGAAAGAAGATGGAGTTTCTTTCCTATATGTTTATTTTTTTTAAAAAGATATTTTGGGGGCATTTCTGCTTTATTCGGAGCATGCTCCCATGAAGAACATCACAGGTCATTTGTTCCAACCCTGTAGAACGACCCACAGGAGCGTTTCCTAAAGTAGCGCCCCTTCCGACGTAAAGCGATGTAGTAGAAAGAGCAAGACAGGTTGAGTGGGGATAAGGTTGGGGTGGTGGTGAGGTTGACAAAACACAGGACTTTCCTGCGAGAGACCCATGTTCAAGTGAGACTGGTGTTTGTTTCTGAGTTTCACTTTCAGTGGCGTTGTGTTCTTTTCTGTGTTTCTGTTACAGCGACATGACCCTAACCCAAACCCTAACCTTAACCATTTCCTAAAGTTAACAAAGTAGTTTTGTTTGTTTTGTTGTTTGTCTAAATGCAATCAAACAGCAACCGTTTTGAGAGTTGTCTGTGCGCATGCATGTTAAGGCTTTTAGGAACAGCCTAGTCGGTAGTTGCTTGCTTGTGGCTGTTCCCCATTCGTCCTGTGGAGGCGCTAGACTGGCATATCTGAAAATGCCCATATTTGTCGTTTTTGCGAGTGACTGGCAAACCCATTCTTTTGTTTAGGTATGAGGACTGGCGCAATCCAGAATCGAACCTGCTGCGCTCTCAAGTATATGGTACGCGCTCTATGCAGTGAGCCACCAACCTCCTCCCCAACATGTTTGTTTGTTTTTTCCATTTCTGTTCTATGAACTTTTGAAAAAAAGTGATCCAGACTCTCTTAATCCTCGTAGATGCCAACATGCAGATCCACCCAAGGTGAGGACACTGTAACATTCCTATCAGCTGAGCTGTTCACAGGCCTGTACTAACGTGTGTGCTACCTGCTTGATGTGAAGATGAATTCACATCAAGAACAACTTCCAGTTATTACAGTTAAAATAATAAAATATCTCAACAGTTATACAAAAGTATACTCATTTTATTTTCATGTCTTAATAACAAAATTCAGATTGCTCATATTAACAGCTTTTCTTCATAATACCAGTGTCCTTCCTAACTTACACTACAAATTTTTCTCTTAAATAATTAATCATAGTAGTCTCGGTCTGTTCAGGAGGAGCCTATAAGAGAAGGCAGGCAGCAATATCTGCAGTATTTCTTATTAAGCATTTAGTAAAAAGTAAAATTTATGCAGTTCCTTTTTTTTTTAAAAAAAAATCAGCACCCTGACAGGACCCTTTTACAGCACATCACTGACCCATGTCTCTCCCATGTTAAAGTCATTTTCACTAACACCCAGACAAAACTTTCCTTTCTGCATGGTTGTTGAAGAATGCTTAATAGTTTATATCAACACTCACTCTGATGAAAATATAATTGAAAGTAATAATTGTTTTGAAACCCATCGTGTAAAATGATCATCAAAACATGCCTCAGTCTGCCAAAATTACATAGTTCAGTTCAGTTTGGAGGTCAGCTTTAATCTTCAACTCTGACGATGGAGTAGATGTCCAACAGTGGTCACTGAAATGTCAAGAAATCCTGGATGCTCCAGGGAAGCTTCTCAAAGGCCTGGACGACGCAGGCCTCTGACACTAGACCCACGCACACAGCCATCAGCGACAGACGTCTGCTGCTGTTCAGGATGACTAGAGGACAGGAGATGGAGAGGAGAGAAGAGGGCAGAGTGTTGTAAGAAGGTGAGGGTGTTTCAGAGATACATTTTTCCACAGCCATTTTTTGTTCCTCTTAGTTCAGGGCATCTGAATGTCTGCCTCCTGTCATTGCTGCAAGCAGCAACAGACTTCCCACAGTGTCAATTGTAAAGTCCCTGACTTATCTATGACTTTCCATGATTAAAATACTGAATTGCCATGACCTTTATAAATGTATTAAAGTCTATCATTCTTTTTATTTACTGTAAGGAGGAAGTGAGGATATTTGGAAATAACGTTACAATTTTTTTTCAATTTAGAAATGACATGATATTACATGACTTATTCCAAGAATTTATTATAACCCCTGACTCTGTCTGGAAAAGTTCAGAATTTCAAAATTCCATGATTTTCCACAAATTCCACAGCCAGTGGGAACCCTGCAATGAAAGGGGGTCAAACAGTCATACGTTCAGCAGGATAGTGGCCTTCAGAGACAAAGATCACTAAATCTGGAATTCAGAATTATACAGTCGTCGGTGAGTCGAAGATAAGAAGATGAAGATGGCTGCCTGAACTGTGTCTCAGGTGACACTGCTATATACTAGAATTATCCTAAAGATAATTTTTTTTCGAGTCAGTTTCTTACACTGTTAGTAATTCATTAATTACACTTCTGTGAAGATGTCAGAAAACAACAAACAAACAAAAACCTATCGAAAAGTGCCCAAGATCAGAGGAAAAATGCTATGCTCTATTGCCCAGCCATTCACACTAGCTAACGAGGTGAGCAAGAAAGGCTGCGACAGGCCATGAGGATCAACCACTGGCTTACGGCAAAACAGCAGACATTGAAGACGTAGACACTGACAGCATAACAATATAACCCTGCTTTCATTGTCTTTTTATTTCTATCATTATTTATCTACTTTCGATTCTACCCCATTTAAATTATCTATCTGTTTGTTTATTTTCTTATTTATTTATTTTCTTATAGATGTCTGGCTATGTACACTGCATATACTGGTTATATGTACATGTCTGGTACTTGAGGCGAGGGGCGGGGGGAAGGGTTTTTGTTTTATTTTGTTTTGTTTTGTTTGAACTGTTTGGATTTGTAAAATAATATGAAAAAGAAGAAAAGACCTTGATCAAAAAAAAAGTCCTGGAGACACTGCGAGATAGACTGGTCATGTCGGAGGATAGAGGGAGGCAAAATAACTTTGTTTGGACTGAAGGAGCAGAAACAAAAAACACAATTGGGTTCCTAAACCACTTTCTCTCCATGGCCCTAGGCATTAACACTCCTCTTGGGGGATTTGAGATGAAGAGAGCTCACTTCGCCCAACGAGAGACCCAGAGATATTATTGCATGCTTTTTGCGATACCAGGACGGACAACAAATTCTCCGAGCTGCCAGAGAGAAACAAAGAATCATGTGGGACGGAATACAAATGATCTTTCCTGACTTCTCCAGGGAGACCCAAGAGAAACGTGACAGCTTCTGACAGTGCAAGACACTACTCCACGAACACAAAATGAAGTTCAGCCTGCTGTATCCTGCACTACTGAGCATCAAATCAGGAGAGGGAGCCTCCTGTGTTTTTGATGATCCTCAAGAAGTATTCAAAAACAGTGATATTCTCCGCTCTTCATCTCCTTTCCTCTCCCAGTATATCAGGGCGATTCCATTATTCATCTTAAAATATACATGGGCAGGACAGAAACAAAATCGACCCATTTAATTGAGTTATGGTGAAAATATACACTGCTCAAAAAAAATTAAGGGAACACTTAAATCACATCAGATCTTAATGAATTAATTATTCAAGTTGAAAATGATGTACACTGTATAATTTGTTGAGAACAAAATGATGTAACAACGGTCAATGGGAACCAAAATCATCAACCCCCTGAGTACTGTGTGTGATCCTCACATGCCTGTATGCACTCCTGACAACGTCTGGGCATGCTCCTGATGAGTTGGCAGATGGTGTCCTGGAGGATCTCCTCCCAGACCTAGATCAGGGCATCAGTGAGCTCCTGGATAGTCTTTGGTGGTACTTGGCAGCATCGGATGCACCAATACATAAAGTCCCAATAGTGCTCAATTGGATTTAGGTCAGGGGAACATGAGGGCCAGTCAATGACATCAATGCCTTCGTCATCCAGGAACTACCTGTATACTCTGGCCACATTTCTGGTGTTCTCTGGCAAATGCCAATCGAGCTGCATGGTGCTGGGCTGTGAGCACAGGACCCACTAGAGGACGTGGGGCCCTCATGCCACCCTCATGGAGTGTGTTTCTGACAGTTTGGTCGGAAGGATGCACACCAGTCGCCTGCTGGAGGTAATTTTGTTGGGGTCTGGCAGTGCTCCTCCTATTTCTCCTCGCACAATGGCGCAGATACTGGTCCTGCTGCTGGGTTGATGCCCTTCTACGGCCCTGTCTAGCGCTTCTTGTATAACAGCTGGTCTCCTGGTATCTCCTCCATTCTCTTGAGACTGTGCTGGGAGACACAGCAAACCTTGCGACCACACGTATGGATGTGCCATCCTGGAGGAGCTGGACTACCTGTGCAACCCGACTGGGCTGCAGGTGCCACCTCAGGCTACAAGTAGTGACAACGACAACGACAACGACACTAGCAGAACATAAAACTAGAGAAAAATTAGTCAGGAAGGATAAGGAAAGAGCAATTGTCTGTTGCCACCAGATGCATAACCATTCCCTTTTTGGGGGTTGTTGTCTTGCTGTTGCCTCTCCATTACACCTGTTGTCACTTTCATTTGCACCAAAGCAGGTGAAATTGATTCACAATCACTTGTGTTTCCTAAATGGACATATCGACATCCCTTAAGTTTAAATGACTTGGTGTTATACTGTGATGATTAAGGCTGCATTTACACTGCAGGTCTTAATGGCCAATTCCGATTTAGTGCCCATATCCGATTTTTTGACTGTCTATTTACAACTACTTTCAAGTGATCCATGTTCGATATAATTGTGCTTACACTAGGGGTGGGCGATATGGCATAAGTATCAATAATATAAAGATTGTTCCTAACCCTAAACCTAATAATAAAATCACGATCTCGATTTTATCACCATTCTTTTTACACTGATTTTTGAGACTAATTTGCAAGTTTCTGAACAGTGTGACCAAACCATTTTCTCATGTAAAACATAGCCCTTAAAGAAAAAATGAAACAGACAATTTGATTCTGATAAAGTGCACGCTGAACCCCTCGTTTTCGACTGTTTTGATGAGAATCGTGTCTTTTGCAAGGTAAAAAGTAACTTATCATTGAAAATGCGCTTATATAGAGGCCTGATATAATACTAATTATGATTTATTTAATGCCTAAATAATGAGTGTATGTCCAACACAGCCTGGTTGACTTTTCAGTTTTACTCCAATAGTAATTATTTAGTTAATAATGCTTTCCTATTGGGAGACGTTTAATAAAGTTCATAGACGTGATGTCATCATGTGACAGCTCAGAGAAGAGAGAGAGAAATGACAGCAACTTGCGCTTCAAGTGAATTGATCCAAGAAAAACAGAGCTTCTGCAGAAACCTTTCGCTAACACATAGGCTACACACAAAGCTCTGGCTGAGCTGTTCAGCGCTCAGATGGAGGTTAATTCTTCTGGTTTTTAAGTCTTTTTAAACAAACATCAGGCTAAAGAGAGAGCGCTTCTCTGCTCGTCTGTCTGTGAGCTGTAGGGGAACCATTGTTTCGGTTCAACTTGCGACCGTGTTAACTGGCAGCCGTTGGAGTAACAATATATGTTTAAAATCAGGCAGAGAATACGTAGCTGCCCCGTGAATGTTTCGAATGTTTAGTGTAACTTATCATCGACGGCTGCAGACGCTTTGGCCTGACGGTCGCCAGTTAACAGTCACGAGTTGAACCGAAACACCGGCCTGACAGTGCAGAGGAGTCTCTTTTTTCTTTTAGCGGAGCGGAGCTATCCATCAGCTGATGCACGCGCAGATGTCCATGAGCCACCAATAATGTCCCCTATATGACAATCATTCATGAAACACATAAAACATGCGGCTCATCAACACGCCCAAATGCTTGTGTTAAAGTGATTTGCTTTGGTTTAACGCCAGCTGATGAGTCTGTGCTTCAGCATAGAACTGCAACATATAGAATGTGCCCTCTAGACGATTCTACGATCTCTCCGCTTTGGCAGATCGTCCACACGTTGTAATCCTTCATGATCTAATATCGTCATTGCACACCCCTAGCTTACACATACACATACTTAACACCTGAAACAACCCGCATGCGCACACGCCCAAAATGCAAATAAACAACTACACCGAGGTACAGAAACAGAAGTGGCAACATCAGGCGGCGACAACAACACTGAAATAAACAAACATTAGAAATGGACTGAACTTCTCATCCAAGCTATCGCTCTCCGAAGCAGATGCCCACAAAACGTAGGAAATATTCTGAGGTGGAGAAGAAAAAGAAGAGCCCTCATTTCAGCCTGGGCTTATGGTGCCAACCTTGCTGGCACATCGGTACAGAGGGAAATATGGAGGTGGGAGAGGACGCAAGATTGGTGGGACTGTGTTGTTGCTATGTTTAATAAAGAGCAGTGGATTAGCAATTTTAGGATGCGGGGAGAGACATACCAGGTGCTTTGTAACTGTTTAGCTCCAAGGCTCTCCAGACAGGATACAACCTTTTGCCGGGTGATCACAGTGCACCAGTGCATTGCGGTTGCACTTTGGTGGCTTGCGACTGGAGCCGGGTACCACACACTGGCACATCTGTTTGGAATAAGCGACGCATCTGTATGCCTGATCGTTTGCGATTTTTGCCAGGCTGAGATGACATCCTGCATGAAAACATCAAACTGCCAGAAGGTGAGGAGCTCTGAACCATCATACATGGATTCCACACCCACTGGGCTTTCCCCCAGTGTGCCGGTGCCATCAATGGGAGCCATATCCCAGTCATTGCCCCACCAGAAAACCATACAGAATATTTTAATCGAAAGGGGTGGCATTCAGTCATCTTACAGGTGGTTGTGGACCACAGATAGAAAATATTATTGATATTGATATGCCTAATGAGAAAAATTATATGAAACGAAATTCAGGGTGCTCCCACAGAGCCACCGTGCACCACAGAGATTAACAATATACACAATATACACAATATACACACTAAAATAAGTTAAAAAATAAGGTAAAAAAGATTCAAGTGGTTGTGTGCATAGCGTCCATTCAGCATTTGGCATTAAGGTGCTTTAGAGGTAGAGGTGGTAGACTGAGTCATGAGGGGTTGGGGGTTATGGGAGACTGTTCGTATGAGTGTGTGAGTATCCATGGGCGTTTGCAGTCTGAATGGCCCAGGGAAAGAAGCTATTTGTAAACCTGCTGGTGTGGGACTTGACTGACCTGAGGTGTCTCCCAGAGGGCAACAGGTCAAACGGGGTGGGCGGGGTGTGAGGGGTCTTTTGTGATGGCCTTGGTCCGTCTGAGGCAGTAGGATGTGGCAGAGGGCAGTCGATGATCTTTGAGGCGGTGTTGATGACCCTCTGCACCGCCTTCCTGTCCTCCACTGTGGAGTCTGCGTACCACACACTCAAGCAGTACGTGAGTACGGGTGAGGAAGAACCTGAGTACGCTCTCCACAGATGAGTGGTAGAAGGCCAGCAGCAGCGTCTTGTCCAGGTTGTTCTTCCTGAGGACACGGAGGAAGTGAAGCCGCTGCTGAGCCTTCTTCACCTGGGCCCTGATGTTGACCGTACAGGAGTGGTCAGGAGTGATGTGGGTTCCCAGAAACTTGAAGGAGGTGGTGGTCTCCACCAGAGTGAAAGTTTCTCTACCTCGGCCCTGTACACCGTGTCATCCCCGTCGCAGATGAGTCCAACCATGGTGGTGTCATCTTTTATTATGCATATTTTATTATGCAGTTGGTTGGGTGGGACGGAGAGCAGTCGTGGGTGTACAGGGCGTACAGTTGGGGGCTCAGGACGCAACCTTGGGGGGAACCAGTGCTGAGTGTGAGTGTGGAGGAGTGGTGGGGGCCAAGTCTCACAGACTGTGGGCGACTCGTCAGAAAGTTCTTAATCCAGATGCAGGTGGGGAGGGGGATCTGTAGCTGAAGCAGTTTGTCAAAGAGAATGTCCGGGATTATTGTATTGAACGCTGAGCTGTAGTCCACGAAGAGCATCCCCACATAGCTCTTCTTGTTCTCCAGGTGGCTCAGCGCTGTGTGGAGTGTGAGGCTGATGGCATCCTCCGTGGACCCCTGGTGGG
>OMLF01057675.1:13795-27831 GCA_900302615.1 Holocentrus rufus | reverse complement strand
AAGTTAATGCTATATTTAAATATTAATATAGTTCATTCAGAAAATTGTTAATAAAAATGAAATTAATTCATTGTCATCTTAAAGGTCCATTAATTAAGAAACCATGTACACCATTAAATGACTGATATGTTAGATATAGTTGTCACATAATTCAAGCTATTGAGAGAGTGGAATTTTTGCCTCATTGTGTCTATTTTCTATGCATTTTCTTAGCCATGGCTGAATATTGTAAACAGTTCATTAATAGGTTTTGGCCGTGGTAGAAACCATAGATGGAAGGAACTATAACCACTGAACATATGTATTTATCATAGACTGTATAGATGGACAACACGTCTCTACTTCCTCCCAGTGAAGCCAAAATATCCCAGATAAGCACACTGCCATCTTGCCCTGGTGACATCATTTGGAGCCAGAGTCTGCGCAGTAGGGATCGGTTAGTACTGAGGTCCCCCCCATATCTCTGAATCCATAGCACACGCCCCTTTAAGTTTTGAGGTGGGCCTAACTGTCATTAACGTTAACTGCTACAATCTTAACTGTCATTGTCGCTGGTTGTACTACGACAGAAGGCTTGTTGAAGGTAGCATTTAACATTACTCATTTAAAAAGTCACACATCTTGACGCATTGTATTTCTAAAAATACAAGTAACATAATTTTCATTATTATCGAAATTAAACACAACTTGGTGGACAGCCAACTCATCTATCTTTAGCTCATACAGTCTATGCTTTAGCTAGGTCAGCATATGCATTTAGTATGTTAGCATCTGGTAGTTATCAGTGCAACACAGCTAGCTTTTCTCATGTAACGTTAGAGTCAATATATTTCAATGGAAGAGGCCAAGAATAGCTATAAATATGGAAATATCTGGAAATAAAATCTTATCTATTGTGATTTCAGCATAAGACTTTTTTAATTTGAGAATGATATAAACAAAGTTTATATCATTAAGTTTAAAAACAAAGTTTTTAACATTAAGTTACATTCATTATACACTCAAAGAGCACAGTAAAATGTGGGAAATGTGGAAGAATAAAATATAAATATTAAATGAAGTATGTTAAATTTAATAACACATCAGCACAATGTTTCATAGAAAGGTGATGTTTTCTTTTTGTTTTACAATCATCAGGACCCAAAATCTACATTACAGGGGACAGCTACCCATGCCATGGGGATAAACGGGCAAGGGAGAATATTGGGACCATGCTTAGTCTGGCCCAGTGGTTTGGCTGGGGTGACATGGTTTGGAGAAGCCTTCTCCCCTTCTTCCATCAGTACCATGGAGAAAGAGCTGTGCCAGATGTGCTGTTGATCCACTGTGGTGAAAATGATCTCAGAAACATCAAGAGTATGAAGCTGGTAGCAGGGATCAAGCAGAACTTGCAAGATCACTACTGGCAGTTCCCTCAGATGACAATCATCTTCTCTTTTCCAGTGATGCCAGTGGAGGTCTGCCAACCCAAATAGATGGACAAAGCACAGCACTTTATCAACAGTATGATGGCTACCTTTGTTTTGTCAGTTGGTGGAAGTATTGTACATCATCCTCAGATAAAGCATAGAGGTCCTGGCCATTTGCCTTTGGCCATTGCATGAGTTCATTCCATCCCTCTGGGAAATTATATATTTTTAAAAAATATTTCCCTGTGTCTGAAAGACCAAATGCAGTAGGGTGATGTTGGATTTCAGTTTTCCACCAAAGTTTTGGCAAAGAGAGGCCAGGATTTTTATACTTTGTGATGTTTGACATGCACTGTGCAAGTATGTGTACTTTTCTTTTTTTTTATTTTTTTTACATACAGCTATCACACTTGTCAGCGCTGTCACAACTCTTCTTCTTCCTCTCCCTTCTGCTTCCATCTTCTCTAAACCCTTTGCTTTACCACAGCCTTTCCACCTGATGGACTTCATCAACCAGGGAGGGGTTTGTCTTGGGATCAGCCAAAAGTTAAGGATTCTTTAACTCTGGTTTGCATGCTTCTGATTTACTGTAGCATTTCACACTATTAGCAGAATAAAGTGTATATTTGAAAGAATTCCAGTAAGTAAAGTTTTTGGCTCAACATACAAGTAAAGATCTTTTCCTTACATTAGGTTTTAGGATTTTTTTCTTCTGTTGACTAGCAGTGGTGTCTTGTAACCCCATGTGGTTACAAGACAAGTCATTCAAAAAATTTGGAATGACAAAAAAAAAAAAATCATTCATGTTTAATGCTGTCAAAGAAAATATAAATTACATAATAAAATACTCCTGTGGCACTTAACAGTCAACGTTGAAAACAGAGACTGTGCTTCTCTAAGATGAACAGATTTTGAACTTATTCTTAAACACCAAACTGAGCGACAGTTTATGCCTTTAAGTGTAAAGGGCAGCATGTAAGTAAGGTGAGAGAACTAGCAGGATAAGGATACATAAGAGAAGCCAATTACATTTTCATCATTATTCAATCAGCATTTACTTGTCCATCTCCAAGTGTAACTTGTTACAGTCTTACTAAAACAATTGCAGGTTTCACTGACATTGCATAGTGTGGCATTTTAGATTTAGTAGTTTTTCATCAGTTCATTTACAAATTACTACAGAAATATACTCCATTATTAAGACAAAGAATTGCATTGAGAGTGGACAAGTACTACACATGAGATGAGTCCTACATGTTGTCACTGTGTGGCACTGAAGTTTGAATCTGAGGGCAGCTTCTGTAATCACATAAATAAAGAAAAAGAATAATCAAAACCAGTTCTAGTCACTTGTGAAGCATATCTCAAACCTGAAGTGAGGTCTGCTCTGCCACTCCAGAGGTCCTGACAGTGTTCAGGTTCTTGCGTTCTCTGCTTTCTTTGAAACTGAATTACATTTTTTTCCAACTACACTTCTGCTTATTTTTCATTTAACAGACAGGTGTGGATTGTAACTAAAATTACTTTGATACGTCAACTTACATGGTGTTGACAGCAATGATGATGAAAAAACACTAACCACCATTATCCAACAGAATTTTTTAACTTTGAGTCCTTGGTGAAGGCATGCTCTTCGAAACGAGCACTGCAAAGACGAGATGATGGTGTGGGTTTCCAGTCCTTCCCTCTAATGTTTACCACCCGCTGGTTCAGTCTTGCTGCACCATGGTCACCTAGCGACACTGTGCAAAAAATATTTAGTTACTATCACCAGTATTTTGATCAGCTGCCTTGATGATGGACAATGCAATATTAATGATTCATATTATTTTCTCTCACAAGATGTAGGCTATACATGGTAAAAATAATGTAATTTTGGGAACCATGATTTATTAACAATAATTCAGACAGATGCAATAAGGTTAATGTATTAAAAAGGTTGGTGCTGAAACAAAATAATTACTCAACAGAAAATTTAGACATAAATTTTGCACATGCCAAACATTATTTGGTTTCAGCTTGTAAATATAAGGATTTGCTGCTTTTTTGTTTCATTCAAGTTGAGTTCAAAAAATTAAAAGAGGTAAGCTTTAACAGATAGTAGCAAACATAAAATAAAGAAAAATGTCTCAAGAATATTTACTTAACATATCCCTGCACTGGAGAAAACATTTCTACATTAAACTAAAACTTATAAACATTAAAACTTTAGCTGTGTTAGAGCACATCAATAGACTCCAGACAGATTCTGTGTGAATTTGTGTAAATCGTCCAAAGCAAAAGAATTAAGCAATGTGATTTTATAAAGATATCTTATGTGGAAATGGTGGTTAACAGTCATGTCTCACAAAATTTAAAAGCCTTCAACAAACAAAGCATTCTGTCAAGTTTTGAGTCCTCTCAGCAGTTTGGTTAATACTGTGTTATACCGTCTCCAATTACAAAGGAATGTTGGCGTGCGTTTTAGTTGTTAATTTTTAAAATAGCAAGCAATGTTATGGATTCATATTGACAGGCTGAAATGTACTGCTTTCTTTCATTTATTCAAAAAGCATTTCAGCCCTGCACAGGGAACTGAAGAAAAGTCAAGCCTTTTGCTCTGACAGTATAGTGCCCAGTAATCAGACTACAGTAACTGATTGGGCAGGCCAGATGACTTTTCTTTGACTGTTTCTCATCAAAACAATTTTAATACCTCACCTAACATCTTAAAATCCATCTGGCCAGTAAGTTACAGTCAGTGGTCCAGAACTAATGGGTGTACTATGGTACTGGCTTTTTAATTCAAGTTCAAGTTCACAACATGACAATTTCTTCACAAAGAGTAATTCAGATTTTTACTTTATTTTCTAAAATAAAAAACAAGTAGCTGCAAGCTACCAATCGCCAAGACGCTTTTTCCACATAGCTAGACTGCTTGTTGTCTTCGCTAACTTAGCTAGCTAATAACACTGAGTTACTGATTAGCTTATAAAACATATATTTAACTTACCGAAGAAAAAAACTGTAAAGATCCCTCAGGTCTGTTATTACATTTTACTGCCAACAACTCAGTTTGTCGGTTTGAAACAGACAGGTTATGGAAAGTTGGTGCTCATCTCCTCTTGACGTTCCCACATACACCTCCCGAGCAAGTCCAAGGGTGCAAGCTCCGCGACAGCTTCACTCCAGTGTTGCCAACTAATCTTCAGGGAAAGATGCAACAGGCAGGCCGATTTGTTGCTAAAAGTTGCTAAATGACGTTGTGATGTGATGAGTGATTACATTATTACGTTAATCTGCATAATTATGTAGAATACACAATGACATTACTTAAATTGACTAGCCGTCGTGGCGCAAAATGATTTGAAATTTGTTAGTTTAGATTTGTTTGTTCATCATGACATATTTTTATTTGTAAAAGTTGACATCACTGCTTCACCCAGAGCAACTGTCAATCACAGATGTCACATCCCCTTTATATAGCATCAAATAACTAATTAAAACCAAATTTATCAGAAAAATGAACACTTGAACATACATCAGCGTAATAAGAACTACCTAAAATGACAGGAACCACCTTTGGGGAAAAAATGTATGAGGTGTCGTTTTATTTTTTAGTTCGGCTGTTATGTCGTCCATTTTTATATACAGTCTATGGTATTCATCAATTATAGTTCCTACCATCTATAGTTCCTACCATCTAACTTCTCCTAAAACAACCCTCATTTAAAAAAAAAAAAATCCAAGATGTGTATTTCAAATACACGATACATTATGTAAATCAGACAGCTTCAGAGTTACTTTAAGGTTTATTTTTTCACTTTGACAGAGCGAGGCTAGCTTATGTCTTTATGCTAAGCTAACACAATATGCAACCCATCTCAACCAAACCAGAAGACATACAGAAGTGAAAATGGTATCAAACATCTTGGGTGTTTCTCAATATGCATTCTTTACTGTTTTTGTGTTCTCGTGTCCTTGTGAAACATCATCTTTTGTGACCCAAGTACTGTTCCAATACACAAGTTCGCATTTAGCCACCAACAGTTAAAATTGTCGAAAATGTTCTTCACACGCCCATTTCACTGAGGATAATGAGGATCTGTTAGTACGTTTTTTACAATTTTCGAATGTAATTTTATTATTAAATTCACCTCTGATCATTTTTGAGGCAACTCCACCATTTTCGGAGTTCAGAAGCACCACCAACTGGCATGACAGCAAGCTAGCGCTTGTGGTGGCTAGCTAGCCAGCCGGCCAGTCATGCTCACAGGGGATAGGGTGTAGGATTTTTATTAGGTGCAGAACAGTGCAGCTTTGGAGTAATATATAATTTGTCGTGTGTATCAGTAGTAACGTTAGACCTAGCACTTGATTGTCCACAACAGAAGCTAGTAGAACCAGCCTACATCCTAGCTCCACTCAAGTAACTGCGGCTTGTTAACTTAAAATAAAAATTGGAGAATATCCGAAGAAACCAGAAGCTCATAGAATTGAGAGACACTGCCAATGATGATAGTTGACTGTATAGCATGAGAGCAAGAAAAATTTTACTTGATTTATACACTCGTTGAAATTTGGGGCATCTCCTTCAATTGAAGGAAAACAGACCAAATTGATCAGTCTCAGATCTGAAAGGTCTTTCTTCCCAATACATGAATCTCTGTCTTTGCTTTAAAGAAACACACAGATACAACAACTTGGAGATAAATCTAAATGTTTGTTGACATAGTCTACCAAGTAATAGGAACGAATAAAGAAAATTGAATACACAAATAGGATGTGTAAATGAATAAACAAACGAATGAATGAATGAATGAGGGAATTAAGTTATTGCCAACAGAATGAATGAAATTAGAATTAGAATTAAAATAAGTGAAACGCAATGTGGGCCAAATAGTACTAACTAAGGCCAATTGAAAGGGAAATAATTTAGGGTGCTTTTGCAACAACTCTTTGCAACGCATGGAAAATGGTTGGTTTCCTACTCAGCAGCGATGTAGGGCTAATGAGGAGGCGAACTTCACGAAGAGTGCTGAGCATGGCGAGGCAGACTTGGCGATCTTCGGGTTGCCAAGGCGACAGCCAGATGAGAACCGCTGATTCAGACGTTTAGCTTGGAGAGCGGATCCGACGCTGGATGGGCTCAGACTAGCTGAGGCTGCAGAGTGAACCCGTGGCGGGGCGCATTTTCCCGTCTTGATGCATTCAGTTGCAGGCTGTAGGCAGGCTAACCAATAAAAAGATTCTTGGAGAAAGTCTTGATGACTGTTTTGCTGATTTGGATGCAGCAATTAAGGAAACAGCCAGGCTTAAAGTGTGGAGATAATTTTCAGTACACCAAAATACTACACGACAAAAATAGAAAATTACAAAAATAGGCGTTCAAATGGCAAACGCCGTGCGATGGCTAAACTACTTGGCTTGTGGCTTTAGGTTTCTTTTGTTTCTTCTTGTTGCATGTTTCTTTCTTGATGAGCTTTCAGTTCATAGAAAAAAAACAACGCTCAAAGTGCAGTGAAAGGCTATAAGGGCAGCCTGCCAGGCCAGAGAAAAAGGGTGGCCAAAGGAAAAGCCAAGGATGGCGGAAAAACGAAAACAGATAAAAAGCAAAAAGTAGAGAAGAAGTGAACCGAAAAAGCAAAAGTAGAGAAAAATCCCCGACACAAAGAGTTGTAAAAGTATTTACTCAGGGAACCACAAAGTCTCCTCTGATATCCGTCGCATGTTGGCAGTCACTTCCCTCTTGGCCAGGCGTGCTATTTTGCTTTGATGGAAGGGTGCTGCTCTCCCGACCTACAATCAGTAGCTATCAGATGTAATGTCTTGCCTGAGTCTGGAAAAGATCAGGTAGTCTGTTCAGAACCAAAGGGGGAAATTTGAAAAAGTATGGGGACCCTTTGTAAGATACCTTTCTAATCCCCACTGATTCTACTTACACCCATCATTAATGTACTTACTGCAATTTCAATCTGAGACTAGGAAAGGGAAGATAAAGATAAGGAAAGAGAAAAGAACTTAACATCCAGTCTTACAGCCTTGCACATTTCTTGCAGCTTTGAGGATGTTACCAGTGTCACTCTTTGATTATGTTGGTTTTTGCCAGGAATGTTTTGCAGATTGAGCCATGACTTTTCTTGTGTTTTTTTTTTTTTTTTTTTTTCCCCCTTTCTGTTCTGTTTTTTGATTTGTCTTTTCAACTTCTGGGGTTTGGGGCTGTCACTGTACAAATATTATGCATAGAATTTGTGCTCACCACTATTTTTTACTTTATACTGATATGTAACACACAAAGGAAATCTATACATTGTTAATTCTCTTGTTTGAAAATTCAGTAAAAAGATCATTGATTATAAAAGAGTTGTAAAACTTTTATAGTCTAATAGGCGTGTTTTGGAAGAAAGAGGAGACTTTGCGCTCTTTTGAGGGAACACCTCGACTAATAGTTAATTGTGTGAACGGAAGAACTGGCCTTCAAATAAAGTGGGAATAATATTATTACTATCCGACCTAGGGAGAGTATTTGAAGGCTGCGCGCTTGTGATTGGATATTCATTCATTTCTGTCATCAGTGTTGACATATAAAAATCCATGGGAAAACACGTATATGGCATGATATTGATCAAACAAATATATGCAGAATAAAATCCAGAAAACCATCATCTTCTAATCTGTAGTTCAGAATTGTGTCGCAATGAAGTACATCTGAGGTCTGCATGATTCAAGCAATCGGATCATAGCTAAATAACACACTTGGTAGTTAATAGCACAGGAATCAATGCAATAATTGTAGCATTGTCTTAACGAAAATGGCCAGTAGGTGGCAATGTGGTACCATGTAAAATAACAGGCGTTGGATCAAATTATGCAATTCTCTATCATTTCAGAATAACTAAAGGATCCTGAAGCACACTAAAGGCTAACCATGACTAGACAAGTCAGGATGCATATTTTACACATTTCAATTGGCATTTTCTGACTATTTTAGATATTCATTTAGTAAGAATAAAGGAGAGGAGGAGAAGAGACACTCTTAGGAAAGGAATGTGGAGCATGTCTGTAAATTTATGACCCTTGGTAGATAAGGAGAGACTAGAGGGAGGAAGAATGAGGTTTTAGGGTGGTTCACTCATAAAACTGGAACGTCTTTGCTGTAGAATGCAAAAGTAAGTCATGATAATAACATGATGTGTTTAATCAGAATCAGAATCTGAATCAGAATACTTTATTGATCCCCGTGGGAAAATTAAGTCAGTTGCAGTTGCTCCTATTGTATAACAATAGAATAGAAAAAGAACTATGTTACAGAATGTAAATATGCAAAAATATAAGTACACTATATCCTCTAGTATACTAAATGGAAAATAGGAAATAAGAAATGTATGTGAAATAATAATAATACAAACATCTCAACTGTGAAGAAGTGAATCAAATCAGACAAGCATACATGCTCATTAGTTCATGTGTGTGTGTATCCATTAGTTCATCTGTGGAGGATAAGGGAACTCCAGGTTGGTGCAGTCTCTCTGGAAGAAAAACAAAGTCGTTGATTTTAAAACTGTCCACTCATCTTCCGTGAGTGCTGAGAAAGACTGGCTTTCTTAGTTCTGTTCAATTTTCAATGTTCTTCTTGAGATCTTTTATGCCTTGAGATGAGAGGTCATTGGGTGTGTGTGCTCTAAGACACACACAGGTGGACTGTTAGATTAATATCATGCAGTTCCTGAAATAATACACATTGTCTTATGTTCCTGGGTTCGTACGCTACAACTGTAGTATATAAATATGAAGTGTGTGTGTGTGTGTGTGTGTGTGTGTGTGTGAGAGAGAGAGAGAGAGAGAGAGAGAGAGAGAGAGAGAGAGAGAGAGAAACGAGGTGTATATGTATTTTTACAGATATTAAAAAAATTGCCCAGTTAGGTTAGATATGTGTTGTCCCTTTTCTTTCTCTGCCCAGGGCGTTGGTGAGCCAGAGTGGCACTTGGAAACAGGCAAAGAATGGAATGGATGTGGCATCAGCTTTGGACCAGTAGCATGAAGAGACAGAGATGTGTTGATTCATTTGTGCATTGTAACTAATACTGTGCTGTCTTTAGATTACGTACACCAGCATTTCTAACTATTACTACTTATGTAGTATTACCAATATTTGTTTATTTCAATGCATAAAACTACATGTATTTCAATGACATTTTACTTTAATTTTCTTTGTTGTTCTGTTATCATGGTTCCCGTATAGCATAATGATATCCAATTGTAGCTTGTTGTATTTCATAGTTTAAAATGAGAGCTAGATTCACATAAGGATCAAACAACCATTGTGTATTGTTCAAGGCTGATTTCATCTGCAAACTTTATCGAGACTACACGTACCAGCAGATAAATGCAAGTGCCGGCCCACTGCAAATAGTTTACTCAAAAAATAATTCACCATTATCACTGTCTTAATCATATGCTATTCTACTTATTTATCCTTTATTTCTAACTGGCCCACACTCCATAAAAAATTTAAAATTAAGGTACAATTCAAAATAGCAGTACATATTCAAATTTTTCTATGCATTATCATTCTGAATAAGGATAATGCCAGTTTAAATTTTTCTCACTGTCAACGTGGCCTATGAAAAGAGCAAAACCAATGCATTTTTTCTTCAACCAAATGATGCATCTTGTCACCCTCAGAAATAAGGAGCTATACGATATTACTGGCTACGTTGACTTGAAAAACAAACATATCAGTCTTATCAACAATCATGACTTTAATTTCTTAACATACAAAGCTTTAAAATGCTTATGATAGCCCGCTGCCTTGTCAGCCGACTTTTAAAGCCTGCAGTTGCCCATGATACTCTTGCAATTACTTGTACTTGGAGGACCACAACGAGTTTTTAAACCACAGAGTGGGGACATTTTTGGGAAGTGAGGACATTTTGGTTGGTCCTCACAACTACAAGGACAAATTGTGACTTATTGGTTAAGGTTAGGGTTAAGGTTACAATTAGGGATAGGTTAAGGTTAGGGTAAGGGTTTGGGTTAGGCATGCATTAGTTATGGTTAAGATTAGGGAAAGGCTGTAGAGACACAAAGAATGAATGGAAGTCAATGTAATGTCCTCACAAGGATAGAAGCACAAGGATGTGTGCGTGTGTGTGTGTGTGTGTGTGTGTGTGTGTGTGTGTGTGTGTGTGTGGCCAGTGCGCATCCAAGTCAACCAAACTTAGAGAAGGTGTCAACAAATCACTGTATACGCAGGTTAAACTGAGCCGCTTAAAATACTATACAATACATACAAACTGATGCTAAACGGACGAAGTTACTGCAGTAAAGAGACAAAAAAACTAATTGCGTTGCAGCAACCCGCAAATTTGTGCTGAAATCTAAGGTTTAAATTTATATTGTTGACGCCAAATAACTCTATGCATCTCAGGCGAGTTTCGGGGGAGTAATGCAAAAGTAATGTAGCGAGTAGTGTAATGCAGTGTACACCCTCTCACCTGATTGACCGCGTAATGACTACAAAAAAAAAAAAAAATTCTCTCTTCTTCTATGCACTCTATGCATCTTCTTGTAGCACTTACTCTTATTGTGGTCTCCACCTTGCTTGTATTGTTCTGAAATCTCAAATGTAGGTCGCTTTGGATAAAAGCGTCTGCTAAATGAGAACAGTAACTGTAACTGTAATGAAATACTTTCCACAGGGAGTAATTAAATAAAGTAATTGATTACTTTTTTGAAAAGTAACGAGTAATGTGTAATACATTACCTTTTTTGAGTAACGACCCCAACACTGGCTGGAGCCTAACTGTTATTCCTTTGCTACGGTTACTCCCCTCCTCAGCTCTGGCAAATCGAATCATTGCTGGTTGACGTAAAATTTTTCACCACTGGAATGTCACCACAGACACAAGATTTAAAAACTTCAGTACACTGCGAAATACAGAAATTTGCCTGGCGGCAATAGGCTTACTCAGCATTGTGTGAACTGGTTTGGCATGGGCTTGAAAGTCCCGCACTGCAGCTTTAACTGTCTTATACAGAGGTGGAGCAAGGGTCAAGGTGAACTTAACTGTCTTAAGACAAAATTGCATAATGACATGAGGTAGTAGGGTCTCCAGTGCTACATTGCACACAGTATTAAGTATCAACAAGTAAAACTAGCTGATATGATAACACACAATATAGATATAGTACTTTTATGTGTAATGCATAGTTCTAAAAAGCTAGAGCAACAGTCCATAAGTAATGGAGGCTGGACACAGTGGGAAGAGAAGAGGGAGCATGGGACGAGGAAGAATACAGGTGTGTTATGGCTCCATGTCAGACTTTAATGCTTTATGCTAAGCTAATATGAAATGCTACCCACAGGAGCCGAATCAGGGAACATATAGAGGTGAAAATGGTACAAACATGTAAAAAGTGTATTTTGCACAAAATGACGGAGTAGTACTTCAACATAGCTGAGGCTGTAGCTGAAGTAGCTGAAACACTAATTGAAATATTTGAAGAAGTTTAAGCAGTAGTTGTGGCGTAGTGTCCCATAGTATTCTATAAATTGAAGAGAATGTAAGAATATTGTACTAAAATAGTAGTAGCATGAGTTATAGTGAAAGTATTAAAAGTAAAATTATCAGAGGAGACAGTAGTAGCAGTTGTAATAGCAGCTGTAATAGTTACAATCACAGCAGCTATTCAAACATTTCAACTACTTCATAAACTTCAACTATACTGTTACTGCAACTGCCTTTTCAAAGTTGAATGAATACTTCAAATACTACTATCAGGGTGGCTGCTAGAGTGTGCGATGTGGTTGTTATGGTGTTTCTAGGTGATTGCTCCGGTGTATTAAATGATTTCTGTGTTCGTAGTTGGTGACTAGTGTGTACTAGGTGGCTTCAAGATTGTTCTGGGTGGTTGCTAGGGTTTACTGGGTGATTCTAGAGTATACAAGATCATTGCTTAGAGTAGCAGTTGTTGTAGTATAAGTCGCAACAGCAGTAGTAGTAGTAGTACTATTAGTAGTAGCATAAGTGGTAGTAGTAGTTGAAGTGCATGAAGGAGTTGAAATACTAAATGTAGTAGTAGAAGAAGAAGTTGAAGTATTTGAAGTAGTATTGGAAGTATCAGTAGAAGGGGTTTAAGAACTTTAAGTATTTTAGAGAAGTGTTTATTGATTGACATGTCTAAAAAAAAAAATTCTGCTGAAAAAAAGATATATAACACTTGATAATAGAAAAATGTACAACAGATCTATTGTTCAAAATATTATGTCCAATCATCCACTTGTCTCTGTTTTTGAAGAAGGCATGTCACAGTGTCTATTTATGAGGTTAGGCATAGTTTATCCTTTGTATTGTTTCATGGGTAAAGTTACAGTGTTAAACATGATGCTCGCTTATACAACCTGAGGAAAGAGCAAACGCTACATCTTAATACAAGCAAGGGGACTAGACAGAACAATAAACCAAGGAAGCTAAGAAAATACAACAGTGTTTTTCGAATAGTGTCCTGTCATTTGACTAAATTGATTAAAATAATTGTGACTACAATTATTTGAAGTGCCCCTGACAAAAACTTGACAGTAGATAGTTTTTTCCTCAGTTTTGTTTGAAATTTGCTATATATACTTTGATAACAGTGTATATTATTCCACTGCATGTAACCAAGATGATGTACAAAAATATAAAGACTTTTAAGCTTCACAGCCTACCCTTATGTAATAAGTAGCCAATGAGGTGTTTTACCAACCTCACTCTACTCATCTTGGGAGGCAGGAATGTGGAGAAGCTTTTGGGGAAATGGAATCAAATAAAGTGAAAACCCTAGACCCGGGCTATTCAATTGGCGGCCCGGGGGCCGGGTCCGGCCCGCAAGATGATTTGTACTGGCCCTTTGAGTAGGCAAGCTATTGCTTTAAAAGATAGCCTGTAAAAAATAAAATAACCGAAGTTTATCAATTTGTATGATCCTGCACTTTGCACTTGTCTCCCCACTGTGCCACAATTAGGCTATTTGTACCGGACCCAAAAAAAAAAGCCTGTCTGACGCGATGCGCTGGACTCTCGCGCTCTCTTGCCTCTCCACGCGCTCCGCTCCGGTGACTCTGCTCTGCTTTACAACTCGAACTCATTGACATTCAGTCATCAGATGACCTGCGACAGTCGTTCCAGGTGGCAGGTTCTGAAAAGTTCTGGACTGGTGAAGTGAGCCACAAGAGATTCCCCAATTCGAGGGGTCTTGCGCTTTATATCCTAACGTTGTTTGGCTCAACTTATGCATGCGAATCTGCATTTTCACGCATGAATACGATTAAAACCAATAATCACGCATCCCTAACTGCCCAGCATCTGCACCACTGTATGTGTATTGCCCTGACAACGTATACACCCGACTTCACAGCTCTTGGTAAATCCAAAAAAAAATGTCATTTCTCTCATTAGATGGCAAATATTGACTGACTAGACACAGTAGCAGGCATGTTAGTCAAATTAGTGATAAAAGGGTTGATTTTGGAACAGGTTGTATGTTTTGTTATGTTGCAGTTTTTGACCTTAGTTATGTGTCTTGATATGCACTTAATGCCATGCAGCATATTGCCACTTGAATGTAGAAATGCCTTGGGTCTGTTTCTTGATGTAATACAATGCA
>OMLF01057675.1:3599-13775 GCA_900302615.1 Holocentrus rufus | reverse complement strand
GCCCTCTCTCGTCTCTCCACGCGCTCCGCTCCGGTGACTCTGCTCTGCTTTACAACTCGAACTCATTGACATTCAGTCATCAGATGACCTGCGACAGTCGTTCCAGGTGGCAGGTTCTGAAAAGTTCTGGACTGGAGAAGTGAGCCACAAGAGATTCACCAATTCGAGGGGTCCTGCGCTTTATATCCTAACGTTGTTTGGCTCAACTTACACATGCGAATCTGCGTTTTCACACATGAAAACGAATAAAACCAATAATCGCGCATCCCTCACTGCCCAGCATCTGCACCACTGTATGCGTTTTGCCCTGACAACGTATACACCAGACTTCACAGCTCTTGCTAAATCCCAAAAATGCCATTTCTCTCATTAGATGGCAACTGATATTTGTATGATGTTATTTGATGTTATTACTAATTTTTCAAGTCATATTTCTCCGGCCCCTCATTTGATTTCATTTTCATGAACTGGCCCCCATGCAAAACTAATTGAATAGCCCTGGTCTAAATACTCCACTACTCTGACAAGAGTATTCTTCTAAACATTCTAACATTCTGGACAAAGCACTGATTACTTAGGATTTTTTTATGTAAATCTGGTCTTTGAAGATCCCAAGTATAAGATCTCAGCTTTTGGCAGCTTCACTCAAAAATTACTGGCATCATATTGGCCTTCAAAAACCTATACTCGCTGAATGTTTGTTCAAACCCATGCAGCACTGATAAATAGACTTTGTGAACTTTTCAAATAACTAGTTCTAATGAACTGAAGTACAACTTCAAAGCAATTCTTGCACTCCAAGGAACTTATTTTCCCTGTTTGCATTCTCCTCTTTCCATCCGCACCATATTTCACATTTTATTTCCAAACTAAACCGTTCTAGTCTCTCTGTCTAGGTACTTGATATTGTGATGCTCTTTATATTAATGGGGGCTTTACAAGGAGTCTGACTCCATAGGCTTGACATGGTTCCTGTCTTGTGTCACAAAGCATTTGCTTAAGCAACACGTTCACTGTTTTAATTGAAAAGTAGTGGTTTGGGGTAATTTTACATGAACAGAGAATTTAAAAGTATAGAGCTGACTGCTATCTGCTGATATGTGAAAATTACGCCAACACTACATTTAATGGGAATTGTGCTTGTATGTGTTCATGCTTGTGTTTCCTTGTGTGAACATTATGATGCATGTCCAGTAAAATATCATGACAAGAATATTCTTTTTACCCAACATGTGATATTATACATGTCACCCTTCATCTTTCAAATGTTACATTATGTATACAGTTTTCCTTTTTGAAATCTTGCTCCCTAATCTTGATGCAGTGGCTAATAGGAACATTTTGAGACTAGGCAAAGACCAAAGACTCTTGATAACCAAGACATTCAAATTTTACCCTTACTGATTTGAAATTTTCATTTGAAGTTAGGTGGGTGGCGATTTCAGACCCTGTGTGTGTGATTCTCTACTATAAAATGATGTGGCCAGACTTTGGCTATATTTTGTGTCCTTGTATTTTTCTGTGATCTGCCTGTCTTTTATTGACTCTCATGTCAGATCTACCAGGATTCTTCTAAGTGCAGTGTGGCTTCGAGACTTAAGCCAGTAACAATCACTTTAGCCCGAACATGTGCCCCAATATGTGGCAGAATGAAGCAGGAGGTCACCCGACCTACATGAAAGGCTGATGTCAGTTCAAACCGTCTGCTCTACACTTGTCTATTTTCTCTCAGTTATAATATCCAGGGATATGTGTCATCTTGTCCTTTATTGGGCTGTGGTGGGCGTCTTGGCTGTGTAATTACGAGGTCTGCTGCTCGTACAGTTTTATGTGCGTAGTGTGGCAGAACACATCAAAATAAAAGACACAGTGGAGAGCTAATTCACTTGTTTCCTCACCGCCAACACACAGAGCTCTACACTTCAAATATGTTGGTGGGACTTGGTGGCCTCTTTGTCTGCAGAGGGAAGCGCTTGTTTCTACACGGTGTCATACTTGAAGTCTGGCAGGACACTCCGAAAAGGCTGCCGTTAAAGCCGTCTTAGTTGAATCCAGGTCAAGCGCAAAACCACTTTCAGTCAAGTTTGAGCCAAAACCAGGACCAAAGGGGTCGAGGCTAGGGGTAGAACTCACCCAAGACCTCACGATATTATATTATCACAATACTTGAGCCACACTACAATAAAGTAACGATACAGGGAGTTTTGTGATACACTAAAGGAATGCTCCATTTATTCTTGAAGAGTTCATTTGCAGAAACAGATAAGTGTCATTCCTAAATATATATAATATATAAGATTCAAATAAATGACTACAAAAACTGACTGTTGTATATAAAGCTTTGTACTGTCTGGATCTAAAAACATGTTTAGCAATAATGAACAAAACAATGGAGGATATCTGTTTTTTGCAAATGAACTGTTCACTTATAATACAACCATACCATTTTCACCTCTGTACGTCCAATGGGTTCAGATCCTATGGGTAGCATTTCATGTTAGCTTAGCATAAAGTCTTACAGAAGTCATTAGTGGACGCACGGAGGTGAAAATGGTATTGAACATCTTGTAAGTAAGTCAGGAAAAGGGTATTTTGCCCTAAATGTTGGATTATCCCATAAAGTATTGTGATTCAGTGTACTGTGAAATATAAGAATAAATAATAATAATAATAATAATAATAATAATAATAATAATAATAATAGAATAATAAAAATAAGAGGGAAGAAGTGGATCTCTAACTGTTAAATCCAAAGTGGGCCCACACTTTCGCTTAGAACTTTTATATCACTCACATGACAGATTAAATATTTATTCTTAATGTTACTGTATTGATATTGAATCATGAAACAAAGTATTTTGATATGAAGCAGCATTGATTTTGTCCCTCCACCACTAATTGAGACCAAGACGAAATCCAGACCAGAGCAAGAGTGGTACCAAAACTGTCAGTAAATGGTTTACATGTCTTTCCAAAGGTAAAAACAATGAATAAACAAAAGAAGAGAAATGTGTCTTTGGAACTTCTAGGCGAATCAACATCCAGTTGTGTCTGAAACCAAAACAAGTCCAAAACATCACAAAAGTCTTGAGTCCAGACTTGAGACTGCAGCCCTACAATCAACTGTTAAGGTGCATGTTCAGTGCAAGATATGGTGGTATGGTGGCATATTTTATAAGCCAGCATATATAGCATATTGAAGAGAAACCCATTCCTGTATTGTTTTAAATTGTAGTCTAGGAAGCCTTGTGCATACCACCCTTCACTTAAGTGCTGCTTTGAGTACATGGTGCTGTGTACTGGTGGCCAGGCAGTCTAGCAACGAGCCATGTCTAAATACATGTTGTACTGTGAGCTTTTAAATCTAAACAGCCAGTTGTACTGAGCCACATTCCATATTTGAATGTAATACAATGTCCCAAGCTACTAAAGTCTTCTTTTTGAGGCCGGGCAATTCTTTGAAATGAATTTTACAGTTTATACTAGATGTTGAGAATGGCTCATCTACAAAAGCAACACGAAAAGCGTTCCCAGATCACTAGATTTAGCTTAATGAGGACGGTGGCTGGACAGCTTAGAAAGTTACAGTATTAGCTGAACTGCCTTAACAGGACAGAGCAGTGGGACTATACTGACAGCTTTTCTAAGGGATCGTTAAATATATCTACAACTGAAGCAAAGACAGTCAGCAACTTCAGTCTTTTTTGAGTTGAGGTCTCTTTTCTTCTTTAATGTTTGCATTGAGATTACAGGGTTTCTACTGGTCAAGGATTTTCTAGAGTAGCACAATATTTTGAGAAGTTTCAAGGACACACTGGTATACATCGAGGAATCTGATGAATCATCTCAGAAAGTTGGGGAATGTCATGTGCTCATCATGAGTTTTGAGAGGTATATTCCATACAGGAAAAGTCAGGGAATTTAAAGGAATACTCCAACATTTTGGTCCAAATACCGTTTTCCACTTACCCAGAGTGACACAAGATGTTTGATGCCATTTTCACCTCTGTATGTCCACTGGTTCTGTGCCAATGGGTAGCATTTCATATTAGGTTAGCATAAAGACTTGAAGTCTACAGGAGTCATTAGCCCAGCTCTGTCGATAAACAGCATAACAACATTTGTCCAGAATGCGGATCTAGACATGTCATGGATAGTACAATTTCAAATTGTGCGTATTATCTGTGAGTCCATGAAAGTTTTCAAATAAGACTTCTCCTGTCCAATAGTACAAAACAACTGTAGTCTATCATGGACAGACACAAGAATTACTTTGTCAGAATATGAGATTTCTTGTTTTCAGAACTTACCTTCCTGTTCATACTCTGTTGCTAATTTATGACTCTTTTGAGTTTGAGAATTTAAATATTTTAGCTTACATTTACTCCTTTCAACTGATGACTTCTTGACCTTCCTTATGTCCATTGGCCTTCTAGCGTCTGTCAGTATGTTAATTTTGGCAAGGTGGATCAATCACATTTCAATATTTAATTCTATATTGTCTTCCAATCAACTGATTAATTTTCTTATCTTACCTTGTATTCTGTAGTGTTCTCCTTCACAGCAATATCAGGTAAACTGAAGATGATCAGATACTTTGGGCAATGACTAAACTGGGGTGAAGCACAATGTACCACATGAAGTAATACTTGAATACATTTATTAATTTTATGAGGCTTTCCAAAAACTGCTCACAACTCAAGTAGAACACAAAATTTCATCAACTCATGACACCTGCAGGATCATGGATCTGTGGACCGGATGGATTCAAATAGAGGAAAGAGGCTATTATTGGGTTGGGGGGTGTCGGTCAACACTTAACATAGGTAGTGATTGAATCCCGAAGAAATTAAAGTGATCAATTTCTTATTCTACCAGTGACTTCATGTGCTAAGCCATTTCTATTTTCTATTTTCTCCAAAATGGCATCCCTACATAAACACAAAATGCATGTTGTGTATGTTCAACAAGGAAACCAAACCAGCAAAAATCTGCCTTTTTTCTTTTGGTTAGCAGGTGATTGGTGGGCAGGTTTAAATTGTTATGAAAATGGGTTGGGTGGGTCGAATAGGTTCTCCTGGTGGGGCAGATGGCCACATAACAAATAAATTAAGACATAACAGGCCTGCACACCGCTATCTATTTGAGTGTTGTATCCTATGTAAGATCCCATGCTGCAGACAGAACCCACTGTTCAAAACTCAGATCAGAGAGATATGAAGTATATACTTTGCTAATATTGTTGAAAAAAATACCAAGATTTCATGATGTAACATTCACTGTTTGAGTGCTGTCCGTCCATTTAATATAACAGATCACACAGAGTGGTCTGTTTAAGCTGCTTCTGCTTTCCTACCATTGCTGCTTTCTTTACATGCTGCACTGCAAACCCAGCACCACCCCAGATCCTCCCTCCACATGCCATGTCTGACTTAATCAGTGTCACTGCTTGATGTCATTGTTGTTGCCTGCTCAGTTCTGTACCCCATGGGCGTTTTTATTTGCTGCTCTCGCTGCCTGTTACCTTCCATGTATTTGAATGGAAGGGCAGGGAGCTCCCAGAACAGAGGTACCAGAACATGGTACAATATTTAGAACCATAAAGATAGATATATGCAAAGGGAAATGCAGGCCTATGACTCGGCCAATACATTTTAACAGGCTTACATAGAAAATATAGCCATGAACATGCAACAACATAAAGGTCAATTATTACTGAAAAATGATCAAATCAAAGATCCTGCTATTGATACATGATGCTGCCTGCTCTTCAGATTGAGCTTCTAATAGCTTCAGCTTCTAATGAGCTGTGAGGTCTGCTGTTCTCAAGTCGCTCTTCAAGTACGCCATGAAATGTTCCCTCTGTGATATTCTATGGGAAGGCCACTTGAAACCTTCGAGACATGTCTTCAAACTGCTGGATTTATGTCTCGAGTGCTCAAGACCCATCATCATCAGGAGGGCCACTGCTGTGACTAGCACTTTTCAAACAATTTGTAATGTATTGACTTGTTTGTTGGCCCCCCCTAGGGAGAAAAAGGAGATAGTGGGCTGACTGGTGCTGATGGAGCTGAAGGCATCCCGGTGAGTTTACACGGACATGCTCGCCCCATTCATATTATACTGACTGCAACAGCACTGCGCGAAGAGCATTATGTGAAAGCTGTCAACTGCTAAAAGGTTTAGTCATCCGATCTTGAACCTTAAACAATGAACTACAATGAAAATGTGGCAAATAACTTGTCAGCCCGATATTAACACATTATGCTTTGTAAATTTGTGGCAAAGCCAGTGGCAACAGTCATGGATGATGCAAAATCTGACTACCGGCCTATTAATTCTGGTTGTTAGGCTGTAATCCATTAAATGCTCTGTGTTACAGCTGCCAAGGAGTGCAAGGACAGCTTACAAAACATGTTTCCTGTTAACTCAGCACTCTGTGGCTATAATCTGCAGCTAGTTTTTAAGTGGCTCTATAAAAATTTTAGGGAAAGAACAACGAGGAAATAAACATGCAACCTTGGATTCATTGCTGCTTTAAAACGCTGCTACCGGGCTATGTAAAATCACCGCACACACCACACACACACACACACACATCAAGCAATGCACATATGCACTTACGCTCACACATGCACAGAGGATTTACATTCCATACAAATCACATCTACACATCTACACATCTCAACAATTTTCCCTGTGGAGACCATATCACCAAATCCTACATATCAACATGAAGTTGACCAATCTGCAACTGTACTTTCTTAGCCGTTTTATTAGGTCACATTTACAGAGAAAAGCAGCATGTGTAAAGAAATGTGTTCAGAAGTATGTACCAGTTCTTATACAGAGATATGCACAGAAATATCTACACCATAGGGCCGTCTCGGTGAAGGTATTTCCCCTGTGGTGATTTAAGCTGGCTCAGCAGTGCGGTATGTGATGTTAGAGATATTAATCCTGATTTTAAATAAGTTTTATTTTTAGGCTATTATTAGGTATATTATTTAAAAAAAAAGTCTTGCCTATAGGCTAAGCCCAATATAAATTGTCAAACAAAAATAAATACAGTCAATTGTATATGATAAATCTTTTAAGCTTAACTCTTGTTTTCATTATGAATTTGTTTAACATAGCGGTTGTGGTGGTTACTTGCCATCCCCTGCGGTTGGCTTGTCAGTAGTGCAGTATTGCAATATTGCGGTTATGGTGACAGCCCTCCTACACCATGTACATGAATACCGATCAGAATTGTGCCAGGCATCATAAGGATGAGCACCCACTACCATGTCTCTCTGGCTGAGTAATCTAACTTATTGTATTCCCAATGAGAGACTAATGTACAGTTTTAGGCAGAGGGAATTAGGTGTAATCTGATTGACTTTCTGAATGCAGTGGATATAGATGATTGAAGAGTCATGCAAAGACAAGAAATAGTTTCAGTCCAGTCCAATTTTATTCATCTATTTATTTAATTGTCTTTAATTTCCTTTCTGAGTATTTAACTGTCTTTCTTTTCTGGATGGTCCCGTTAAGGGGCCTTTTGATACTTAGCATATATCTTTGTACACATTTCTGTCGATGTATGTACCGGTAATGGGAAAGGGTTGTGTGTGTGTGTGTGTGTGTGTGTGTGTGTGTGTGTAGGAAGTGGGGAAGAAAATGTGTTTAAAGTGTATCACTGAAAAATCTGTCCTTTTTATGATAAAATCCAATAAATACCCAATAAATACATTGTTAAGAAAAGGGAAAAAAAGAAACAAGAATTGTGCCAGGCAGATGTACAGAGTATTTGAGAGTATAGAGACATAGAGAACAGTTCACATAGAAAGGGCAGACGACCTTATCTAACTGCTGGTTGGCTGAGATGAGGCTGTTTGGACAGGAAGAAGCTAATTGCATCTACTGTATGTAATAATCTGCAGCTACAAAGTTTTAAGCAGACAAATTATGTATTTTTCACCGTTTTGTTACTGCCTCGAGCTAGCTAGCTATGCGACCTTCTTACAGTAGGTAGCAGATAAATTGAAAATAAAAATATCAAAATGAAAAAAATTTTGTCTTGGATGGAACTTAGTTTTGTCCTCATCCTCCCCTCTGCTGCTACCTCCAGGCTACCGAGCATTTTAACCAGACTGTTACTAGGCTATAACTTAGCTAAACTTTGAATCACTTTTAATGCCTTTTAATGAATTTGTTTTACTTTTTCTATTGTCCAATTTTAAATAGTCTCGTACATGTCAAAGCTTTATGTCAAAGTTACAAAATAAAAATTTAAAAGCATAGTCACATTTGCATCAATCACAAAGATATGTCAGGAATTTGTAATATGAAATTATCCACAATAATTTTTAGGCTCAATCATTTTTACGGTTAGCTTCTGACATCAAGTCAGCTATCCATCACATTTTCTTAAGAGCACACAGTGAACAGGGACATGTGCCACAAAAATATTCTTTCTCCATAAATGATGCCTCAAACAATATCGGCATGGACAGAATTTTACACTCGCTAGAAGTAGAGCCCAAAACAACCCCCTGCAGAGAACAGCAGGACGTCAATCATCTATTTACCAAGAGCAAAGTGTGTCCGCGGTGGCTGGAGCATAACGGTGCACCTAATGCTATGGGACATCCCGCTCCTTTCAAGACCAATCCAATCCACAGGTAAATACAGACTCAGCAACCCCCCCCAAAAGACCGAGGGTTTTGCATTTACATCAGTGCCTTTTGGAAATATGTTCGAGGAATTCACCACCCCAGTCCAGCTGCGGGTTGTTAGGGTTAGGGTTAGTCTTGGTGTGCCTGTCCAGTGCTGGAGGTACTCCATCTGGTTCTTAGAAATAACTGTGGAGGAGAGAGGCTGCCAGTGCCACATGGAACAGCAGCATGCAGGCGTTGGACCTCAGTACACGCTCGCTCCTTTGGTGAACATGAAGTTAGGAGTGATGATCGTGGCGTAGTTGGATGTTATAGTCATGTTCATCATGCGGACATCTGTAGTGGCATTCTGGCATTCACTTACCACCGGTAGGGGCACTAATTTAGGAAACGTTCCTGTCGGTCACTGTACAGGGTATTCATTTTGGTGTTGCTTCCTGCCCCAAAGGCTGAATAAACTTTGGCTGGTTGCTCCACTTAGGTCCTCAGTCCTTCTGGATGTTTTTTATGAGTCCCCAGAGAACAGACTTTTTTTTTTTTTTTTTTTTTTTTTTGCTTTGCCAGTCTACCACTGAACCAGCCTTTTAACTAGCTTGTACTTTGACAAATAGCAGATTTTGTGTGGTTTCATAGCTACAGACAGTAAGGCACTTTAAAGAACCGGATATAGGTTGAATCCACAGAGCTTGAAAGGATAGAATGGTCATTCACATTCAAATCAACTCTTCAGGATGGTCAGAGCAGCAGCCATTTTTATGTGTACTGTTACCATGGTACTGTTGGGCTAAATTCTGATTTGTGGCACGTCTCTGAGGCAAGTGAGGCAAGAGGTGAACCAGTGGAAAGGAGTCTGCTCAGTCCAGCTGTCCGACTGTCATCACACACAGCGGTGGTGTTTTTTTGTTTGTTTGTTAAAAAGTTTTGACATCTTTTGACATCTTTGCACAGTTGAGTAGAAGTGATCATAGTTGGTTATCGTAGTGAAGTTGACATTAATCACGGTTTTAGGCGGTGTCCATTAACCATTCCAAGTTAAAAAGAAAACTTCTAATCCACTGAAGTTCAACTAAACTAACACAGTTTCAAGTAATTACTTGCAGCCACAGCACAACATATCTGTACAGTTCTCTAGTGTGACACTTTACAGCTCTGCTGAATTGAGTAGTCGCCATAGCAACTAGCCATAATCGCCATTTTGTTGTGTACCAGCCAAATGACTGCAGCGAACAGTGCAATGACTGTTCTATCCATTCAAGTTCTGTGGTTGAATCACTGCTGTCTTATATCAGTAAGAAAGCAAACCATTACATGACAAGACATTTATCTACATGAAAATGTTTCATCATGACTTTAAACTAGGCCATGCTTAAAGGTCAGCCTCAGACCCAACATGAACTCCATACTGTCTGTTAATTTGCTGTAAAGATTCACATTCATGCAGCTGGTTAACATGGCTCTGCATGGCTCAAAATGTCAGGCTGGTAAACTCATAGTTGGCACACACCCATATCCACAT
>OMLF01057674.1:47425-58329 GCA_900302615.1 Holocentrus rufus | reverse complement strand
GGGGGTGTTGGTGTCCAGCTGCTATCTCCGGCGTGATGACGGCACCAAGAATGGACGGCAGGTTTGCGGGAGGGAAGGCTTGTCAACACCACCGACAACCCCCCACTGACAGCACCACCTCCATTAGATCATTGCCATACCAGAGTTGGGGGTGAGAGGATGGCTAAAGCACTATGAGGGCACAATGTTGTAGAGATAGCCCCCTCATTGTAAACACATAAATCCTCCAGCGGGCATCGTGACTCAACACGACCTGCTGTTGACCGATAAGCTGGTGGGCTTGGCTGCCGGGGCTGTTTGGTAAGGCTCACTTAAGGGAGCTGAGAGGCAAATGCTACTGAGTGGCCAGTGGTTATGTACCTGCTCTGGGGAATATACACACAGTAAAGTGCACACACACTAGTACCAGAAACAGTGGCTCTTAATAAACAAGAAGAGTAAGGAATAAGTTGATACACAATGTTCTTCTGTAATTTGCCACTACGGTACATCACAGGCATTATTGAGATGCAAAGGGTGTTATAGGATGCTGGGAAGGCGAAAGCACCTTACCTGTAAGAGCTTCTGCACGCACAGAGACTGTCCATTTCTTGAAGCCAGATGAAGAGCATTTTTACCTAAAAGCCAATAAATGCAGCCATCAGAACATGATGTACATTTATAACGAAGGATACACAATGTTATTTGTGCTGGCCAAGTATAATTATCGTCAAATGACAGACAGATGAAATCAATTACCATGTCTCGCTCTGCCTGTATCACTAAATGGGTACCATTTAGACATTTAGAGAGTTTTTACCCAAATGGATCCCTCTACCCTATACAGTGAATGATTTCACAAGGTACAATGAATTATTTCTGAAAAGGGGATGTATCAATTCATGGCTCTTGTTTATGAGTCTAATTTTAGCCTATAATTTACATTGTTATAATGAAGAAAATTTGTGAATTTTCTGCTCCAAAATTAATAAGACCAATTTTCTGCCCATCACATCCTCATTTCGAAATCCCAAAATAGCTGGTATGCTCTGACACTTTTAATCCTCCCTAATTAATAAGCAGCTGTAGGACAAACCAGCAGAGTGTAAGTTACAAGGGAAAGAACCTTTTTTCCATGGAGAAATTTTAACCCCTTGATCTGATTTTTAGGGGCATTTTGGTTTTCATGAAGGGGAATTTTATTAATGTATGAAATAATAGATTTGTACTACGAATTCAGTATACTGGCAGCAGGCCATCCAGAAGCCTGTCTGCAATCAGTGTAGCTTCACCCTCGACTGTTTCCATCCTGGTAGTTTTATGTTTTGTTCATGCAGTGGTTTGTCTTTTTCTGCATGTTACCAACATTTTCTACTTCTTCAGGCAGAATACTTGTCTGTTTTCGGATTAAAATTTGTTCTCATTTTTTCTCATCTGAAACATAACGGAAAGAATCGTCCAGTCAGAGACTCCCATGAATCATCTGTGGTGGCCCATAGGGGACAGAAGGTTCAATCGTCCCACTGACACATGGCATTATATTGCCTCCTCATTTTTAATTTCAAATGGACTTCATGTCCATTGCACCCTGTTGATTTCTGAGCCTGTGCTGCAGACATGTGACACCAAGGGCCACGATGCGAATTGGGGTTGTCACATTCTTATGATGGCTAAAGAAATAAACAAATTACCGCTGAAGAGCTTGTGGGTGGTCTACTGACCAAGAAATGAGGTTTCTCCGGTTGATTACTTGACATCATATACTTAGCCAAATGCACATCAACATATATAAACATAGACCTGAATGTGTTTACTGTCCAACTCACCAGTGGCATCAGTTGCTGTGACGTCAACATTGTGTCCCAGGATGAGGTTGAGACAGTCTAGGTGTCCTCTTGTTGCAGCCAGATGAAACCTGAAGACAGAACAAGAGTGAGAGAGAGGAGAGGAAAAGTGGACAGGTCATGAGTGGAAGCTGAGAGAGACGGAGAGCGTGAGACTGCGAGGAGTAGACAGCGAGGAGTAGAGAAGGGCAAGTGAAAAAGTGATAGGGCGTAAAGAGAAGGGGGGCGAGGGTGAAATTTAAGGACAAGAGAAGGACTGTAAATTGATGCCTGGCTCCTTGCTATCAGCGGGATCAGCATTCTGGAAGCGTTTAAGCAGAAACCTTAGAGTTTGTGACTACGACACGGCGATCCAAGAAGTACTTGCACAGTTATTAGCTCCATTATGCACAGGTGAAAGTGTCACCCAGGCGGAATGAAGCTATCAGATGCTAAACACAACAATGAAAACAGTATACTATCATCCGCCTAGCCCTGTCCATTTCTCTCGCCTTTCACTTTCCCTCCACTCTCTTCTGGTCCTTTTTGTCTATACTGAAAGTGACCTGTCCAGACCCATATTCACATTGAAGTACTAAATCAACATTTTGCCAGCTAAGCTCAAGCATCAACTTATTATGATGAAACAATTATGTTGATTGGTGGCAATTTCACTTGTGTTCAGTGTTAAATGTACTTGAGTATTTTTTAAATGATGCTTGTACCATGCAGCAAACACAGAGTGTGATAAAGCATTAGCCTGAGCATTAGCAATTTCCCTGCGGGGATCAATAAAGTTTTCTGAATCTGAATCTGAATCTGAATGGTAACAAACAACATAATTATTGGGCAAATTAAAGAGCAAATGTTTAATTTATTCATTATTAATTTGGCCAAAAGTCATTCATTCATTTATCAAAACATTATTCAGCAATTTCCTTATATACTTAAGCACAGGCATGCCAACATGTCTTTAATTATCACTTCTTTGATTGGTCGTTTAACCCTCTCTGATTTATCCCACAGCAGCACTGATACCTATAGCTCCAAGGTCTGCAAAACACTTGTCTGTAAACCAATCTCAGTCTGTCACTGATCAAGCCACAGGAACCTGTTTATGCACTAACCCCGAGGTATCCGCCAAGGAGACAGCTAGGCTGTCACCTCACCAGTGGCATGGGTATTAAAAGCCGTGTTGATGGCCAGGAGATGCTGGTTCTCTGGGGAGCAGCAGAGGGCCTTGACCTCCCTGGGCAGACAGAGGATAGGAAACATACTGGAGCTACCCGATTTGGGGATAAGAGACGCGAGTCACCAAGCACAATTGTTAATCGGCCAAGGGATTTTCCAGAAGGTTGCTGGAGGAATGCTTTCAAACTATGTCAAAAAATAAATTGCTGCAAAGATTAATCGGTGCAGCAATTTCCTCATGACTTTGTGTGTTGAAAAGGGACGATCACAAGATTGAGTGAGTGGCATAATGGCACAAACAGCTACAAAATTTGTTTAAGTTGATAATCATAGGCAATTGTGTTTACATTATGATTTGAATCAAATCACAGTGCAACTTTTTAATGTGAGTCGGTGAAAGCGAGCAAGATCTTTGAGACTAAAACTCAATACCAAGTGCATGTATACATGCCTTTCCATGACGACATAAAAATGTGAGTGTAATCCAGAAAGCTGAGGACACTAACCTAATTTCAGAAACCAATAAAATGGCAATGCACTTTAATAGCTTAAGTATACATGAATACAGCCCTACAAATCACATTGTAAGACCTTGTGGGGCAGAAAGGAGTCTGGGTTTCAGAGGGCACATTCAGCTATGTCATTTTATCTTGGCACCTGCTCCTTGAGTGGCTTTCAGGTTGACAGTCTACATGATATAGCTGCTATTATTAGAGAGTAGACAGGGAGAGTAAACTGGAGAGTATATGCTACTAGCTGAGCCATGTATGATTATGTGTCCTGCTAAAAGCAGCACAATCAAGGTATTCCAACTCACGTACTTTCATCAAATAAAACTTGGTACCGAGTGGTAAGTCGTCATGCTACTGCTGACACCAGTCTGGCACATGTAGCTGATCAAAACTTATATAACTGCAAAGTTTGTTTCCGCCCCTCCTGCAATGATGTCAACATTTTCTTGATCTATGAACTATAATCTTAGCCTTAATTTAGAAAATGTAAAAGCCAAAACCTTAATATCAGTCACAAGAAAAGCCTCAACACCAAGGAGACCCAGCAGTGAAACATGCTGATTGTTATTCTACAAAGACAGATGAAGCAGAAAATTCATAACTGACAAATCCTGACAAACAACGGGCGCATGGTTTTTTATTTTTAGTCATTGTCATTCTTTCATAATGCAGGGCTGTGAAGAAGAACTTGTCTCGAGTGGAGTGCGGTTATATGGATTTCTTGTATCGTTAAGCCCTTGTCAGCCATCAGAACTGCAAATGAGCAGGTGTGGCGGTGGGGGGGCTTACCTTGCTAGCATCCAGTTAATAACGCAGTGGAGATAAACTGTTTACTCAGCTGGAAACCTCAATAGAGCGGTTAGAGCCGAATTCATTAATTGAACATGGTGAGGCTAATCCAGGGCGCACCAAATTATACATTGGGGATAACAGTTTGTAATTACTTTCCCCACAGAGGCCCATAATTATAAGGCACCGTTATTCTACCATCCTTCCTGAGGCCAGAATGGCACAGACACATGTTGCCTCTGTGTGTGGCCCGCTGGACTATATGAGGACCTGCTGAGTCGGTATAGTGGCTCACTTCTGTTTTGACTAGATTTGGAAAAGTATGACCTCTTTCCCTATAGGCTGAAATGCGTGTTGAAGACTGGCTAATAAACTAATTCTGGTTCATTTGCCCTGAGTTAGAACATTAAACATGACAAGTGAGCAATGAATGATGAGGCTTACTGAGTTTGCGTACAATGAACTCTGGTCTGTCACTGCAATGTGAATGGATGAGTGTGATGACAGCTAAAGGCACTGCATTTAGTCCTGACAAATTCTGGCACCTTATTATGAGACCAGACAGTTCTCAGGGTGTGTGTATAATTGTTTGCTTGTGTTTATTTACATGCACCCGCGTGTGCAATCATTGGTCTGTTCAATGGTGCCATGAGGGAATTTTGCACACAGCTAAAAATAATCTGCACTTTGGCTCCTGGATCCTGGTGCTCCTTTGTGGATGTTGTAACAAAGCCTTGGTCAAAATAAACCTGAAACACCAATCACTGAACTTCCTGACATATCTAGGATTAAAGTGAGGGGACCTGGCTACCTAAAATACTGGTGTTGGAATCTGCTTAAATTTACCTCCAGGGAGGAAAACAAGTCAGACTTAGCAGCATTTTTTTTTTACTTAGAGCTCAAGGTGGTCAAACGGGTAATCATTTTTTTTTATCCTATTGCAGTGATGTGGCCATCATGATGCTCTTTCGTGAGACCAAAATAAATTAGTCTACAAGAGATACATGAAACATTCTGGTCTTGGCTGGTCCAGTTTTCAACATTCCACTATTCCCAATGCATATTTCAGACTGGGCTTTAAACCCCAACCTATTTTCCCAGACCAACCACTACTCCACATCTTATCCCTTTCTTCAAGCTACACACGCTTCAACTAAACCTTATGGAGGGTGGATGTCAAACCCTTTGCAAAACAAAACAAACTCAACTCTCAAAATGAATCCAGGGTTTACAACAAAGAATCCTCCCACATAAAAACAAGGTACTTTGACATGTCAACTGACCCTGATAACAGCCTGCAGCTGGGCCTAACTGCATCACTTCATGTTGCACACACAAGAGCAGATCAGATCTGTATTTGCAGGGAGTCATTTCCTGTGTGGTCACCATATAAACAGCTCCGGGCCAAAGTGGTCAAGCCATGAGTGACCACAAACATTCTTCACACAAACTCCCAACTCCTACACTGATTTCCAGAGGCAGAAAAACACTGGAGGAGGAATTTCTGGAAATAAATATGGACACATAATGATGTACAACTGCAGTGGGATCGACTGGATGAAAAGTTTTCTGAAATTGGTGTTCAAAAGGATCAAAAGAAGACGTCTTTGGAGGGGACGGGTTTGTTTTTGGGGCTCATGCAGGAATATTTGGCAGCAATGTCACAAAAAGAGGTGACAGTTGACGCCTTGCTTCTGAATGAGACTTACCTCATTCTGGAGAAATTCCTTATTTGTAAAGGTATAATGTCAGAAAAAGTGCTGGGGAACCGCTACAGTGCTGAGAATTACAGATCCTCCGCACTTTTTAGCTGTACAACTATTCAATAATGTGCAATTGGGCATACATATGTGCAAAGGTTTCACTGGTCTGCATGTTGTACGTTTGTTTCAGTATGTTCAGTATTGCATGTGTGCAATTCACTATGCATTTGTCTCACTTATATCAGCACGTTTGAGAACATATAGTACATTTGTACATGTCTATATGGTTGGACATGTTTGAGTATGACTGAGTGTCGTGTGTATGTGTGTGTGTGAGTGAGAGAGAGAGAGAGAGAGAGTGTGTGTTTGTGTGTGTGTGAACTCACGCAGAGCGTCCCTCCACATCCAGCTTGGTGGGGATGATGCCCTTTTTGCTGAGAACAGCGGCCACCTTGTCCACCTCGCTGCGCTCCACCGCCTTCATCAGCCGATCATCATACTTGTTCCAGTCTGTGTTCTGGTGATAATAGTGGAGTGTCAAATAAAGGCTATGCACACACACACACACACACACACACACACACACCAAGGTTTCTCAAACCAAATAGATAAGTCAAAGAAAAATATTGTCATTCTTCCATGTGATTAAACACAGAGAGATGTTATTACTGTCTGGAGATTTAGTGCACAGTACAGAGAGCAAGACCTTAAATCATATTTCCATTTCTTTCTGTTTTGTAGTAAAGGCAGTACCAGTACACACAAGTCAAAATACAAAACCCAACAATAGACACTGCCATTTGCTTTTCGAAAACAACATTAGAAATCTGATATCCGTAGATAGATATCCGTTTTGCCCAAAAATGCAGTGTACTGCATCAGCACTAAAGACACACAGTGCTTGTACTGAAAGCATGGGAACAGAGCACACTGAGGGCAAGAATAAGATTCTGGGCAGCACACAGAAACTTCAGTGGGATGCCTCAAACCGAATGATAAAAAAAAAATAATGGAGAACATTAATGTGCTTGTTATATAATCTATAATTTATAATTTCAAGCTCAGAATATAAATTCCCATTTGATTTGACCACAGTCCATTAGCATGTACATAATTGCAGAGAATTGCAACTGCCAGTACATACAGTGCTCACTTGACAACGAGTACAAAATTGGTTAGTGGTAATAAATGAGTGACTAAATCTATCCCATATTACCCAGAGAATTTCTTCTTTGGATTACCATGCAGTTAGAGTAGAGACACAGCTTTTGGTCCATTTGAGTCTTACAAGAAAGAACAAAACCCCAAACAAACTTAACCATAAAAATTGCTTTTGGCGATGGTGTGCTAGTTTCACAAACTCTGAAAATATCAACAAAGAATACCTACAAAGTGCATGGAGGTGCATTTCAGCCAGCGGCTCATCTTGGGTGAGTGGAGCTGGTCCTTGCACAGTGCTACTGCAAAGGCTGCCACTGTTCCGGTTCACAAAAACAATAATGAAGAAAAAAAATACAAAAAAAACCCCTCTCAGTCTCTAAGTGCACTCAGCCAGTGAGTGCAAAAAAATGTTGGATGAGAGGACAACGGATGACAGTTTATACTGCAGTGGGGGTCCTCTGTTGGAAGAGCTAACCTCTGGAGATTTTCTCACTCGAGGAGAAGTTGTTTTGGAAGGGTTTCCTAGGCATTCTCCCTTCACTTACGGGCTCTGCCTGTAAGCTCATCACTGCACAGCAGTTCAGTTGAGGGCTAAAGGGAGGAGAAGGAGGAGAGGAGGTGGGAATGGAGGTGGAGAAGCAGTAGGACCAGCCCTGCCAGCCCTGGGACCAGCCCTGGCCGGCTACTGCAGCTCCTCCTCTGGAGAAAAGTCAACTCAGCCTGGCTTATCGCTCTCCTCCCCAAAGTATCCTTCCCTGTATCCTCCCCCTTTATCCTCTAACCTTTGGTTCTGCTCAGTCTTCTTTTGTTTCTTTGCGTTTTCCCCAATCCAGTGCAGTTTTGATTCTCTCTTCTTGACTCTCGGTCTGCTCTGTTTTCTGTAACAGCTGCCAGCTACTTGCTCAGTAGAGCTGAAGAGCTCCTCTTTCTCTTTCTTTTCTCCTCTCTATCAGTGGACTCAAGCGTCTTTGCCCCGCCAAATGGCAAGGTCAGTCAAGCCCACTGGGGTAAATATGTGAGCTCTCCCAGGTTTAAAATATCACCCCCTCCCCGGTAAACAGCGGTGGTGCAGACAGCCCTGTAGACTGGTTACCTCTTTATTTTTTGACCCTCCAACCTTTCTGCAGTGACTGATAGGAAGACAGGGGCTAAGAATACATTCTGTACATGCCTGCACCGTGAGTAATAGCTTTAGTGTCTATCACCACTGCCAGCATGAAACAAGGCCAGCCAAAAAGACCTTGCTTATATTGCCATCCCCCTCCGTGGTCCCTGTTTGCCTCCATCTGAAAATATTAATGTCAGAGGGGGATTATGGTTTGCACATTTGAAGTGGTCCTGGCACTGACCCTTGCGGGACGCTGCTGGGCCAAAGGCGGCTGCTGTTAACCCATCCGTCTAAACTGGGTGGTGCGGCTCCAAAGCCCCCTGATCCTAGCTGCACGGTAGCAAGATTAGGTGTCAGCCTTTTACAATCAGCTGTCTGAGACTGCAGCCCCACCACACACAACCATTACACTGCCTCTCCACTTACGCTTGCCCCAAGGTGGTAAACACTGCAAAAGATTACTTAGCTCTATTTCTGATGGAAGACGTCACTGTACCTCTTTTTATGAGGCAAAACATCATAGGAAAAAGGAATAGACACAGAGATGGAGGGAAAGGAGGAGGTGGCAGTGGGGGACCCGTTTAATTTACACACCGTGCGTCAGCTCCTTGTGGGCTTGGATTACTGTCCGCTGCCAGACTGGCGTTAACAGAGCGGCGCTGATATTCACAAACATGCAAAAAGGCCTCCTCCACATGACATGTCATATGAAGAAGTGGGTGTCAACTTACTAAAACTGCTCACCCTCGCATGGAGACAAAGGCGCCAAACTGGGACCTGGCCACAGGGCATACTGTACATCAGTCACGTAAATATCGCATACGGGCGTGTTTCTGTGTTTGTTTGGAAATCTGTTCATGTACTGGTTTATAATTGGGCAGTTAGCACGTAAGTGTTGTCGCTGAGGAACAAAAATATCTCCTCTACGTAGTACCCAGTCAAAATAAATCACTCACTTTCAAGCATGGAAAATGACCCTGCTTAAATGATGGTGGCAAATGCAACAATATGTAAGTGTTGAGGTCTTAGGTTTATTTTAAATGGAGTTCAATACAGGTCCTGAGCTGAATGCATGAGGTTCAATGCCACTGAAGCAAACTCATCTCGCAAACTCTCCAACTTAACACTGTGACCTTGTTTGCACAGTGCTACATATCCCAACACTTGACAAGCCATATTAGGCCTCTACCTATCCACACCATTACACTGGGTGTCTTGTAATGCTTCACTTAGTGACTCATATCATCTACAGGTCAGGTTTTCTATCACTTTCTACAGGCTGTAGCTCATTGCAACACCTCCGTATCCTTCCTTCCCTCAGCCCTTGGCCAGACTAATGAGTTTCTAATGTCCTGACAGATTAAATCACCAGTATGAAATACCTAGCTGGCCATCTGAGAGGAGTGAACCGATGGAAGTCAAGACTAAAGTATAAAGCTCTTTGCCAATGTGTGAAGTGATAGTGGTGTCCATGCCAAACTGCAGTTGGTTCAGGAAGGTATGGCTGTGGAATGACAGTGATCGTAGGAGACATCTGTGAGGGGACTTACATCATGTCATGAAACATCAACCTCTGGCATTTGTAGAGGTAGAAGAACTGGGAAAGTATTTGGAACCTGTCCTCAGGCAGGACAGACCCTTTTCTGGTGCTTACGACTCCTTCCGCTTGATACTTTAAATTTAGGGATGCGAGAGTGTTCGCAGACCTGAGAGGAAGATATGGAGGACACTTTCACATCTAATGTACTCAGTGCAGTTCATTCAAAACATTTAACACTTGAATTTTGACCATTTAATGAGTTGAGAACACATCATAAACACGAAACTGTTCTGTAACGATTTGTAAACCCTGGAGGGCTTCATCTGAGGTGAGAGCTTTTGAAGTGTACATTTTAAGAGGCTGATTGATCAAATTTTGCTGGCCCATTCCTCAATAGTAAATATCATTACTATACTGAAATGATATTTGTTGCCATTTGTTGCAACCCTATTACTATTCTTGTACTAAGAACATTTTTACCTTTATAGCTTAAGGGAAAAATATACTGTTATACTGGCTCTCTATACATGGATATAACAGTGTATATGTTCAAAATTACATTTTGTCCAATAAACAACTAATCTGCATGACTGCATGTGTGTATTTATAAATTATGACGTGTTAGGTAACAACCACAACCGAACCAATTAAACACAGCAATAAAGTAGTAAATTACAGGTGAGAAGACGGCCAAAGAGGTATGAACTTTTGACATCTGACAACCCGTATCACTTTTCACCGCTCAACGTGAAAACTAAAACTGTGGCCTGTGAACAGGCCCAAACAGGGGCGCCAATTAGCTGTTTGTTTATATTTTCCATCTATCCTCCAAGGTATTGGTTTGTGACCTAAACGCAGCTGCATGCTATCAGTCTCATCTCAGCGGCGGGATGATTTATTGGCGGAACATCCCCTGGCAGTGAAAAGTCAAAACTCTAGCTGCATCAGCAGTGATGATGAGAGGTACAGGAACCAGCTCAAAATACCGGTGACTGTGCCATAGAAATTTCTAGAAATCGTGAGTCACAGCTATTAACTGACAAGGGGAATTTTAGAACAAGCAATGCGGGAACATACTGCCAACCACTCTACTATTCA